>CAUYON010022759.1:0-15621 GCA_963573935.1 Arctocebus calabarensis | reverse complement strand
GGTTACGACCGGCGCCCGCCAACCCGCGTTCCCTTTTTTGGGGTGCCCGCGGACTTGGTTGGGGGCGGTGGGGGGGTCTATGCACACCCCCCCGCCCCGTGTGTCAACACCCCCCACCCGCCAAACAACAATGACATGGCTGGCGCCTTAGCCCGCTAAGCTACAGGCGCCGAGCCATAGTTCCCATCTTTAACTCATACATAATGGAAAGTGGGTATTAAGAGCTCAGTTGTGCCCCCCCAAATTCATATGCCAACGTCCCCTACCCCAATACCTCAGAATGTGACTATATTTGGAGATAGGGTCTTTAAAGAGGCAATTAAATTAAAATGAGGTCCTTGAGGCAGGCCCTAATCCAGTGTGGCAAGTGGAGGAATGATCCTGTGTGTATCATTCCAAGGAGAGAGGTCTTGGAAAGACCTGTATCTTGCTGACACCTCTATCTTGGACTTCAGCTTCCAGGACTGTGAAAACATAAATTTCTCTCACTGAAGCCTCCTGACCTGTGGGATAATCATACAGTAGGCTCTGAACTTCATGTATCTATTCTAGTTCAAGTGTAATCATCAAAATAAGTAAATTCTGTGCAGCGCACTAGAGTAGCTGATTCACAGGGAAATTTGACTTTTCTTGTGCCCTGGAATAGTAACAGCTTTGATTCCCAAAGTTCTCCTTATGGGCCTTGCAAGCTTCTTCCAGGACCAGAATGTAGTCTGCCTGAGTCCTCCAGAGCAAGGCTGGAAGGAGAGACTCTCTCCTTAAGTTTCTGAAAGATAGAACGTCGAACTATTGTTTCTGCTCAAATCATGTCTTTTTTAATTAATTCTCCATTGCCAATGTCCTCTAGCCAAAAACCACCAGGAGCACATCTGTAGCCAAACGAAGTTGGGTTTTTTGCCTCCTTCCATAAACCCCTGGAGGATGGGGACCGTGAGCATGTTGACCTGTGGGAAGGAGCAGGGCCACATACCTGCTAGGCGTAGTGCCAGGACACGCCACCCACCACTGCCAAACCCCCTGGCACAATGTCCAGGGGCTGGAGGATTGACCCTCCCCCTCTCCCCCAGCTGGCTCTCACACCATCGGGAGCCTGACAGGCTTGTCTACTGGCCACCACCCGTGCCCATCTTCTGGGCAGCAAGGGATCCACCCAGCCCACCTGCTGGTGCTGTTGTCTGTATTCACCATGGAGGCAGGGGCACCTGAGGCCGGTCCACCCCACTCACCACTGCTGCTTCTGGCAGTGAGCACACCGAGCCTCCACACCCACAGCCGCTGGTGCGTGTGCACCCCATGAGGGGGCCTGACAACCATCCCCATCACTGGTACCCCCGTACACCATCTGAGGGCCTGTGGGCAGGCCTGCCCTTCACTGCTAACACCCGGCACCCAGTCCGGGGCTCACCCACCCACCCCCATCCTGTAGCAGTATGCACCATTGGCTCCCTACTTGGTACCACCCCATCAGTGCCTGTGTGCACTGTCCAGCAGCCGGGGCCCAGCCTTCCCTGCACTCCATCCCTGTATAGGGACTTGGACATCAGGAGGGTCTGACACAAAGAGCTTCCTACCCACTCTGACTCTCCTGCAGAGACCTTAGAGCTTCTGGTCCTTCCTGCTGTCGGGATTGCTGGCTCCAAACCCCTCTCCCACCAGACCAAGGGAACAGGTGGCAGTTTTGCACCAAATGGCATAAAGTATTAACATTTATCAAACTGGATCAACACGGGTGGGGATGCTTAGAACACTGTATGGGCCAGACTAGCCTTAATTTTATTTTTAATATTTATTTATGTATTTATCTTTTTACTAGCCTTAATTTTAAATAATCCACATCTGCAACGAATGATGTGTAATGAGAAGCACTTGCTTTCTGAAAGACAGAGGACTCAGCAGCCCGTGGTTCACGTTATTCATTGAAAGGCAGCTTACAGGTGAACTTGGGGAGCAGGTTCTGCCAGGTGGAAGAGAAACCCGTGGCCCCAGAAGGAGCTATTAGCAGTTGCAAATAATGAATCAAGTCTTCAAGTCCTTGGCGTTACCCCGGAGAATGGTTTTTCTGGTCCTTCCTTTCTGCTCTCACTTTCTGCTTCAGTTCTCCGGTCAGCGTTACATTGTCCAGTTACTCTTCCACAGATTTTTTTTTTTTTTTTTTTTGCCCAAAAATAATTAGGGGGAATAAAAAGCTCAGATCTGCCATTCATTCCTGTAGCCAGGATGCATTTCTTCGTGTTTTTCCTGTTCTTTACTGCCAGATGGCAGGTCATTTGTCAGCGACCATGATAATATCATAGACGTTCCCAGGCTGTCCTGTGCCATTCTTAAGAGGGCCGTTGGCTCGGCGCCTATGGCTCAGCGGGCTAAGGCGCCAGCCACGTACACCTGAGCTGGTGGGTTTGAATCCAGCCTGGGCCTGCCAAATAACAATGACAGCTGCAACCAAAAAATGGCCAGGCGTTGTGGCGGGCACCTGTAGTCCCAGCTACTTGGGAGGCGGAGGCAAGAGACTCGCTCGAGCCCAGGAATTGGAGGTTGCTGTGAGCTGTGATGCCACAGCACTCTATGCAGGTTGACAACTTGAGGCTCTGTCTCAAAAAAGAAAAAGGTCCATTATGGGATTGAGTTGCTGGAGTTAACTTTTCCACTTCGAGAGCCTTGTAGTGTTTCTCTCCACAGCGAGGGGTAAGCACCGACAGGGACCCCTACCTTACAGTTGGACTCAGGGGTGCGTTTACCATCTGGAGCCAAAAGCAGAGATTACGGAAGCAGAAAACTAGAATTCACCTAATAAGGTAATTATACGTAAAATCAAGATTGTGTGATTAAAATCTTTATCTGCAACAATCAGTCATTTTTTTAAATATCTGGGATTTAAAGCAGGTTAGAAGTGAACTTGGGAGATTCCTCAGTGACCATTTTTTTTTTTAAATGGAGGCGCTTAGATTGATGTTTTATAGATTGAATTTCAGTTAGGCTCAAAGGCAAAAATGATCGACCTCAGGAGCGCCCGCTTGCTCTTTCCAAAGACTAAAGTGCTTTTGTGGAAGATGTTAAGAAGTCTGGCCCTGGCCCTTCCTAAGGGGTCCAGGATTTTAGAGGCTCGACCAGGGAAAGGGCTTCAGATGTTAAACCACCAGTGAACCACCCCCGGCTCCTGGTCTTTTCGTTTCTTCATTGGTTCACACTTGAACTTTACACGTATCTTCCACTTTAATCTCCGCGTTCACGATTTCCACATCTGTCTCTGTAACCCCCCTTTCCACCTAAGCAGTGTGTGTCCAGCCACACAGTCATTTCCACAGAAATGGCACTTGTCCTTGTCCTTGGCTCTGCCTCCATGTCTCTACCCTCACCCTATCCCGTCAGGACCTGCCGTCCCCTTCCCCTGGGGTCCAGGATCAGCCTCCGATGCGTCAGCTGTGAGTCACTGCCCCCTTTTAAAGCCAGGATTCATTCAATAATAAGGTCAGTAGCGTAGCTTTTCCCAGAAAACATCTCTTCCCTTCTGTTTATTCCTTCTGCATTTGCAATGCTGTCTCCATGCCAAGGTTTTCACCGTCTGCAGGAGCCAACTCAAGGGCCCAGTGGCCAGAAACCCCTCTGGCCAGCTCTTCAAAGACAGGGTGTCTCAGATGAAGGAGGTTAAAATGCTGTACTCCTGCCTCACACATAAAGGGACTGTGCTCACTGCCTGTTAGCTGTGATGTGATGATGGTAGTGATGGGTTTTTTGATGATAGAAAGGCCCCAGAGGGCAGGAGTGGAACAGGTTAATGGGAGGAACAGGGAAGTAGAATTCAACTCAGTGTAAGAAATGTCCTCCTTTGGGGCTGGGTGCAGCAACTCATGCCTGTCATCCTAGCACTCTGGGAGGCCCAGGCAGGTGGATCACTTGAGCTCAGGAGTTCGAGACCAGCCTGAGCAAGAGTGAGGCCTCCATCTCTACTAAAAATAGAAAAACTAGCCAGGCATTGTGGCAGGTGCCTGTAGTCCCAGCTACTCGGGAGGCTGAGGCAAGAGGATCACCTGAGCCTAAGAGATTGAGGTTGCTGTGAGCTGTAACGCCGCAGCACTCTACCCAGGGTGACAAAGTAAGACTCTGTCTCAAAAAAAATAGCAGTTAAGAGTGCGACAAATATAATAAAAACAAATCAGCCACCAATTATTTTTTAAGTGATTGTATATGTCTCTCCCAAGTCCATTTTGAGCTCTGCTTCTTCACATTCTCACCCTTTCTCTTCACTTTACTGACACCAGCTAAGACTCAGGTCCTGCTCCACCCTTACAAGGAGACCTCTGGGCAGAGGGACATTAATACCAGGCCAGGTGGTGGCTCTTCCACCTTCATCCCCAAAATGCGGGAACATGGCTCAAAAGTTTTTATTTTATTTTTATTTTTATTTTTTAGAGACAGGGCCTCAAGCTGTCACCCTGGCTAGAGTGCTGTGATATCACAGCTCACAGCAACCTCCAATTCCTGGGCTCAAGCAAGTCTCCTGCCTCAGCCTCCCAATTAGCTGGGACTACAGGCACCTACCACAATGCCCGGCCATTTTTTTTGGTTGCAGCTGTCATTGTTGTTTGGCGGGCCCGGGCTGGATCCAAACCCGCCAGCTCAGGTGTACGTGGCTGGCGCCTTAGCCCGTTGAGCCACAGGCACCGAGCCTCAAAAGTTTTTAAATCAATGGTTCTCAACCTTCCTAATGCCACGACCCTTTCACACAGTTCCTCATGTTGTGATGACCCCCAACCATAAAATTATTTTTGTTGCTACTTTGTAATTTTGCTACTGTTATGAACCGTCATGTAAGTATCTGATATGCAGGATGTACTTTCATTGTTACAAAGGGGTCTTGACCCACAGGTTGAGAAATTCCGTAATGTAGGTCATCTTTTGGCTCAACAATTCCAGGTCCAGGACTATACCCCTGAAGTGTGCAGAAATGAACTTTCAAAGATGTTCCTAGTAGCATCAGAATAATGAGGTAAATTGGATAGTGGCATAGAAAGACACTCACAACATACTGTTAAGAGTAAAGGGTGGATTATATAAGAAAGAAATTATACTACGTATTTCTTAAAATGTACATATTAATAGGAGCTAACCATTCCAGTCCTGGGTATTTGCCCAAGTGAAGGGAGACGTGACACAAAACCGGGTGTACACTTGTTCACACCAGCTCTGTTGCAATATCCCCAGGCTGGAAGCAACACAAATGCCTTCTAACAAGTGAATGTGCAAACCCTTGGTGGTACCATGGAATATTATCCAGCCATAAAAAGGAATGAACTATTGATACACACGGCAACATGGAAGAACCTCCACGTCGTGATGGTGAGTGGAAGAAACCCGGAAAAAACCCAGAAGCAGAGGGCTGGGCACGTGGGGGACTGTGGAGGTGTTAGACAAAGGATATAGATTGTCAGAAGGTCAAAAGCTCTATTCTACAACTGGGTGATATAATTAATAACAATGTATTATACACTTGAAAATTGCCCCGAGACTAGATTTTAAGACACACAAAGCGTTAATTATTTTGTCCAGCCATCCCACAATGTATATACATTTCAAAACATCACATTTTGGCTGGTGGCTCACGCCTGTCATCCCAGCACTCTGGGAGGCTGAGGCATGTGGATGGCTTGAGCTCAGGAGTTCAAGCCCAGCCTCAGAGAGAGCAAGAGCCTCATCTCTACTGAAAACATTTCTCTAGAAAATTCACCAGGCGTGGTGGACGCCTGTGGTCCCAGCTGCTTGGGAGGCTGAGACAAGAAGATCACTTGCACCCAAGAGTTTGCTGTGAGCTCTGACACCACAGCGCTCTACCCAGGGCAACAGAGTCAGACTCTGTCTCAAAAAAAAAAGGAAAACAAATCACATTTTGTCAATTAAAAATTTAAAAAGAAAGAAACCAGATCCAAAAAAGAGTTCATACTTTATGGTTCCATTTACAGAATTCTAGACAGTTCAGTCTAATCTATACTGACAGCAAGCGGGTCTCCACTTGCTTGGGGCAGAGGATGGAGAGGGATACTTCAAAGGGACACGAGGAAGCCTTGGGAGGTGCTTTGTCTGCTGTGCTCATTGTGGTGACAGTTTCCAGCTCTCCGCAGGTGCCAGGGCCTCTCTGAGCCCTTTCTGCTCTCTCAGTGTCCTGAGCACACCTCTGCAGGGCACATGTCACACTGAGCCGTCACTGTAGGTTTGACTTTCCTCCTGCAACTGTTCTTAGCGGCTTGATACAGCACAAACTTACTCTTACAGTCCTGGGAGTGGGAAGTCTGAAATGAGTGCTATGGGCTACAATCAAGGGCTTCATCCCTTTTGGAGGTTGGGGAGGGGGCCCATTTCCTTGCCTTTTCCACCTTCTAGAGTTTTCCATCTTCCAAGCCATCAGGATAGCATCTCCAAATCTGTCCCCAACTCTGATGCTGGCCCTCCTGCACCCTTCTTTGTCTTAAAACTACCCTCGTGATTACATGGGGCCCACCCAGATAAGCCAGGCAAATTTCCCATCTCAAGATTCTTAACTTAATCGCATCTGCAAAGTCCCTTTTGCCAAGTAAGGTGAACTAGCCACAGGTTCTGGGCTTAGAACGTGGGTGCCTGTGGGGGTCGTTATTCCACCTGCCATAGTTGCTTGAGTGCTTGTGGGGTCTCAGGGCAGAGGCTTGAGTTGCGTCTCTTCACACAAGATCTACAAAAGCTCCCAGCAGGATGGGCTCAGGACATTTTTCTGGGTTGAACAAACTGCTGAGTGAAGGGTATTGAATGCCTTATCCCATGTGCATTTAACTACTTTTCCTTTCTTTTGGATGGTTTGTCAAGACTTTGCAATCCCCGAAGACTGACCACTGGCTCATAGCAGAAACAGAAAAATAAGACCTGGGGGTTAAATACTCGTAGAAATACCATTTTTGCAAATACAGGTGGTGGTACAACGTGGAACCCCGCTGCAATGCTGTGTGTGAGGACAAGCATTTCAGGAGAGGTCTGAACCGTGAGCTGAATATTTCCTGGCTCAGCCACCTCTGTGCCTGGTGTGATGCTGGCAGCAGGGGAAGTGAGTGCCCATAACCAAATACTGTCCGCCAGGCTGCCTCCTTCTGGCATACACTACCCATCTGTCTATTTTGTTGGCTTTTTTACATTAACTTACAACCCAATAAAGTAGGACTGTCCTGTCGTCCAGCACCTTGAATGGAAGGGGAAATAACCCACACACAATTATTCACCCCCTCTGCTGCAGCTGGAAAACGACAGATTCTTCTCTGTTTCAAAACTGTGGAGTGAGTCAGAGGCTGAGCTAGAGATACAATTTAGCTCTGGCTGCCATGCTGGGCTCTCTCCAGCCAACAGTGGGGCTCCTTGCCTCCCTAAATGGGTGCTTAGTCACTCTGAGGCTAGCCAAAATAAAGTGAGGTGTTTGAACTCCTCCACTCGCTGAGTTTGTCCCTCTTCTCTGATTACTCAGCAGAGGGGCTGTGCTGAATGAAAGTCCTTTCTGTCCGGGTGCTGAGGACAGATAACGCACAGTTTGGGGGCAAATGCTGACACAGGCATGGCACAGAAGCCTGCGCAAAGCCACATGAACACGCTCAGAAAATTGACTTGAATTTTGTAGTTCATATCCTTTTATTTTTATACTTTGAGAATGTTAAAATTATCTGTTTAATAATCGTCATAGGGCTTGGTGCCAGTAGATCAGTGGTTAGGACACCGGCCACATGCACCAGGGCTGGCGGATTTAAACCCAGCCCGGGCCTGCTAAACAACAATGACAACTACAACAGCAGCAGCTGGACGTTGTGGCGGGCGCCTGTGGTCCCAGCTACTTGGGAGGTTGAGGCAAGAGAATCACTTAAGCCCAAGAGTTGGAGGTTGCTGTGAGCTGTGATGCCACTGCACTCTACCGAGGGTGACATAGTGAGACCCTGTCTCAAATAAATAAATAATCAATCATAGGATGTTTCTTAAAGCCCCCATTATGTACTGAGCTCTATACAAGCATTAGCTAAGGACATCCTTACGGCAGTCCATGCCATTGGGCAGCAGCATTCTCATCCCCTCCTACAGGAGGGGACACCAGGGCACAGACAGGTGGAGCCACAGGGCCACGTCTCAGAGTGAGGAAAGAGCTGAGCAGGCACTCTGGCTCCAAAATCTTGCTCTTAACCATGCTCCTCTGCCGGCCTCCGAAATGCCAATTTTAGGAATGAATGAGGCAGACTGATGAGAAAGAATTCACTTAAAGAAGAGGATTGACGGCTCGATGCCTGTGGCTCAGCGGGCTAAGGCGCCAGCCATGTACACCTGAGTTGGCGGGTTTGAATCCAGCCCGGGCCCGCCAAACAACAATGACGGCTGCAACCAAAAAAAATGGCCGGGCATTGTGGCGGGCGCCTGTAGTCCCAGCTACTTGGGAGGCAGAGGCAGGAGACTCGCTTCAGCCCAGGAATTGGAGGTTGCTGTGAGCTGTGAAGCCACAGCACTCTATCCAGGGTGACAGCTTGAGGCTCTGTCTCAAAGAAAAAAGAGGATTGACTAGAGAGCTGGTATTCAACACTGTGTGGTGGTCACCACTACCATATGGTGCTCTGAAAAACGTATTGCGGCTGGACACAGGGGCTCACACCTGTAATCCGGGCACTCTGGGAGGCCAAGATGGGTGGATGGCTTGAGGTCAGGAGTTTGAGACCAGTCTGGGCAAGAGCGAGATCCCCTTTCTACTCGACATAGAAAAATTAGCTGGGTGTCAGGATAGGTGCCTGTGGTCCCAGCTACTCAGGACACTGAGACGGGAAGATCTCTTGCGCCCAGGACGATGAAGTTGCTGTGAGCTGGGCTGATGCCACAGCACTCTAGCCTGGAGCAACAGAGTGAGACTATATTAAAAAAAAAAATGTTTTTTTCAAGTGCAGATCTCACGTTAGGCGATCTCTTACTGCAATTATGATGATGATGATAATAATAAATGCAGATTTTAATTTGGTTAAGTTTAGGGTATAGCCCCAAATTCTTCATTTCTATTTAGTTCCCAGGTGATTCCAGGGTTAGGGGGTCTGTGAACCCCATTTTGAGGAAACAGGATGTACATTTAACAACAACAAAATATGTGTATACACATTTAGATACAAGGGCAGAGATTTTCCTAGTCATCTCCAGAATGGGGAGTGTGGGGTTTTTTCCCTTCCTTCACTAACCTGTTCCATTGCTCTCAAGCCTCATCGTCAGAGGTTAAGGTATGAGAGACTCTTATCTACTGTCTTTGTGGTCATGTACTTTTGTAGAACTGAAGTTGTATTCATCGTTCCAAAGTGCCTGTGTTTTGCATGCAAATTTTCTTCTGTCAGAGATTATATCCCACTCTGCTACCTTTATTAGAATAAGATGAAATTAACTGTCCCCTCTATAGGTGCACTCTGTTGGAACACTCTCTCTCGCTCCCTACAGGCAGCCAGGAATTTGGGGTGCTGCTCTGTACCTGTCCCGTGAGCAGGGTGGCAGCCATCCCCCTTCCCGGCTGGCCACTAGGAGAGCTTACTAGCGCAGATGGAATCCAGTGGGTCCAGGTGAGAAGGGCCTGATGGACATCAAAGTCTACTCCGGAAGGGGCATTCATCACTGCAAAACCAGGGGTAGATGGAGACCGAGCATTGTGATGTTTGTGGGGAGTCATTCTGTGTGGAGGGAAGTAAGAGGATGTGGGGGAAATGTGGCTTATGCTTGTTTGCTTCATAAGTGACAAAAGATGAGAAAGAGAAAAAAGAGATTCTTTTTAAAGCAAACACAGCCCAATGTCCCAATGAGGAGCTAAGTGAGGTGCCTGGGGCCCATTGTGGCTGCAGCCTGCTCCTCTGGGGTATCTATTGCCTGCCCAGGGGAGACCCCTCTCCACCCCCAGACACTCCTGGAAAAGCCCAGGTGGAGCCCCACGGCAGGAGAGATGTGCCCTGAGACCCTGCCTTTCCTCTGCCAGCCCCACCTACTGAAGGATGTGCAGACTCTCTAGGCACCTGCTCCCAGAGTGGCCGTGGTCAGGCCCACGGGGTGACCTTCCCGGCTCCAGCAGCCTGTGGCAGCCCAGAGGACCCCCCTCTCCTTCCCCTCATGATTTACTCCCCCCACCGGCCCCCTGCCCCAGCCATTGTTGGGGACAATGAGCTCCATGCCCTTGGAGCCATGACCCAGTTGTTGCTTCCAAGGCTGGCGTTTACCGTGACAGATCCAGATGCTTCTAAGGGGTCTTCACACATTTATTGGGAAAAATCACACAGAAAAGAATCAACAGCGAAATTAGTCTAGAGGTGTGGGGGGGTCACAGCAAGAGGGAGACTTTCAGATCACTGAGGAACAGAAGACGAGAAAGTGGCCGCTCTCCAAGGCCCAGCATTGGTTTTCGTCAATGAATGAATGGCCTCCATTTCGTTTTATATTTTTATAACCACCCAGATGTTTAACTTGTATTGTCCTGATCAGTTTTGTGCATAAAGAAAATATACTATTGAGTGCATTAAATCAGGCCTAAAGTGAGACTTTTTTTCCTCCTCTTAATCCCGTGTCCTTTAACTTTTATAGAAGGGAGAGATTCAGAGATTCAGATTCAGAGCTGGTGTGTGCTTGGTGTAGGAGAAAATCCACAGGTCAGCCGGGCCCAGCAACAGGGAGGTGAGCAGTGTGGGCTTGTTTTAGAATCAATAACTCCCCAGTTACTAATTTCAAGATAACTACCATCTGATGTGACCAAAACTATAAAATAGTCCTTCAGGATAAGAGCTGAGCAAGAGCTTGAATTGCCCAATCTTCATGTCTTATTCAAGAATCACTAGCATTCATTCGGGAATTTCATTTTGTAACTGAAATAAAAGAGTTGGAGGTACACATCTTGGGATGCACCCTCCCTTTTTCAGGCCAGTGTCTTTGATTTGATAAATCTCAGAGGGGCATGAGTATTTACACCAGTCCTTGAGATCAACGATGATCTTTCTGTCATCCAGACAATACAGCAAATGCCACTTTCCCCTTGTGCTTCCTTCTGACAATGCTTTCTAAGAAAAATATTACATTGCTGAGTGGAATTGTTTCTAAGTGTTATTTGAACTTTAATGTCTTTGTTCAGCTCAAACACTGTGCATTTGCTTCATCTATAATGAGATACTTGAGTTTTCAAAAGTGGCATTGCAGGTAAATGGGGAAGGGATGGTTATCCCCCTCACATTAAACACAAAAACCAGTTCTATGTGAATTGATTAAAACAGAGGTTAAAACTTCAAATTAAACACTAAACACACATGGCCTTGCAGCTGATTTCAAACACGCGTGGCACTGATGATTGCTATTGTATGATAGCATAAATCACTGGCTTTCAAAACAATCTTAATATGTGTCTGTGCACATATATGTTCTTAGCAGAAAAGGGTCTTGAGGAAAGCCTTTAAGAGTTTTCAGATGCGGTGGTGCCTGTAGCTCAAAGGAGTAGGGCGCCAGCCCCATATACTAGAGGTGGCGGGTTCAAACTCAGCCCTGGCCAAAAACCACAAAAAAAAAAAAAAAAAGAAAGAAAGAAAGAAAAGAAAATCAATGATTCTATTACATAAGAAAAACTTTGATAATATTGTCACTATAAACACTAATGATCTTTTCTATGTTACATAATAGATTTTTTTTTCAAGGTTTTATTTGAGAATTAGATTCAATGGACCCTGTCTATGGAGAAAGCTTTCTGGATTATGTATTTTATAAAATTACATTTGAGTCACTTTCACTTCCAAATGACATGAGATTTCTGCCTCCCAATTTTCTCGGGCTTGGCATATTTGAGAATGTGTATCAGATCATTATACAGCTTCTAAAAATATGCGAAGAATGGCTCGCGCCTGTGGCTCAACGGGCTAAGGTGCCAGCCACGTACACCTGAGCTGGCAGGTTCGAATCCAGCCCCAGGACCCGCCAAACAACAATGACGGCTGCAACCAAAAAATGGCTGGGCGTTGTGGCGGGCGCCTATAGTCCCAGCTACTTGGGAGGCGGAGGCAAGAGACTTGCTTGAGTCCAGGAGTTGGAGGTTGCTGTGAGCTGTGATGCCACAGCACTCTATCCAGGGTGACAGCTTGAAGCTCTGTCTCAAAAAAAAAAAAAAAAAAACGCAAAGAATGAATTCTTGGGAATATTCCTGTTTGAAAATTATTGTAGTTATAGTATGTCTTTGTGGGAGCTCTTCCCTCATTCTACAAAATATACATTGCAAAGTTTTGTATAGTATTTACAAAATGTTCTCTATGTGTTGGCCACCTTTTTGTAAAATTTTGTAATGAATATTTTGTAAATAAAAGTACATTTAGCCATAGTTTTCCATTTTCCTATGTATAGTGACTTTTGGGACAGCCTGTACTTTTTTTTTTCTATTCTCTAGAAGAGTTTGTGTAAGTTAAGGATGATCCATTCCATGAGAGTTAGGCGAATTCCCCTGTAAAATATAAGGTGTAATTTGATAAATATTTTTACTTCTGTTTCAATAATTGTATGACCATCCATACGATCTTTTTCTTCTTAAGGCATTTTTTGGAAATTATGTTTTTTCTAGGGAATGGGTCATTTGGTCCGAGTTTTCAAATGTCTCGGCCCCAAGCTGTTCAGGGTAGTCTTTTCTCACATGATGAGCTTCCATCCTCCATGGATTAAGTCAAGGGAGTCTGGAAAGGAGGCAGACTTTGGAGGCTACTGCAACTGCCCAGGCAAGCAGCAGGGCCAGGAGGAACCAGGGTGTGAGGTTAGGGGGGCTGGGGAAAGAATGCACTGGGTTCCTGGGGTACACACTGGAATTTTTCAATTAGTTAAACGTGGATGGTGGGAGACAGGACACAGTGGAAAGATACTGATCTGATTCTGCCTTGGGAGAGGAGGCGGGAGGAGCCGGTTTATGGAAGAGGTTACCCTTTACTGTAAATGTTGCCATTCATTGAGGTATTAAGGTGTTCTGGGGACCAGGCAAGGTCCTCCGTGCCACACCCACACAAACACAAACACACGTATATATACACAACTGCATATATATGATCTCCTTATTTAATCCTGACAAACTCGCACAAAGCCTCTGACTCCCTTCATTTCACAAATGAGGGAACAGAGTGATTAAGGAACTAACTATTCAGCCACCAGGGTGGAGGAGCCAGCCCAGTGGGCCAGTTTGGAACATCCTAGGTTGGATGTCTGCGAGGATCCCTGTCTGACAATCCCTGAAGGTGTGAGACTGAACACCTGGAAGGGGGGTCTGGAGGGAAAAGCATTCTAAGCAGATGGAACTGGAGGGAAAAGCATTCTAAGCAGATGGAACAGAAAACGGAAAAGTCCCAAGGCAGGAGGGACTTTAGTGGACTCCAAGAACAGAGGGTGAGAGGCAGAGGGTGACAGGTGAGGAGGGGCTGGGCTCCCCATTGCTGATAGCAGGTTGGAAGTGAAGCTCAGAGTCCAGAGGGCTGCAGAGGGCAGCAGGGCCCCTGCAGGCCCTACAGCGGCATCTGGGATGGGACAGACCTTCTAGCCCCAAAGCCCCAGGCTCTGGTGCCTCCATGCCAGGATATTCTGTAAGGAGCATTTTCTCCCTGATAGAACCGATGTTTGCCTCTACTCTGCTCTATCCTATGAAAGTTAGAAACTATCTTGATTCTCTGTGGGTTCTGGGAAGGATGGCTGCGTCTTCAAGGGGTGCGGCCACTGGCTGTAATAGGGAAGGGGTGGTTCCCCGGGGCAAAGAGGTCAAGGGAATTCCTGACAATTTTAGCATTTTAGTAAAGACCCTGAAAATCATTTGGGTAACATCATGTCATATGTGCCTAAAACAGCCTCAGTTGTGTCACGTTTTCTCTATTTCCATTTCTCAGCCACGAGCATACTTTATTTATTTTTGACAGTCTCACTGTGTCAACCCCCCACCCCCAGAGTGCAGTGCCATCAGCCCAGTTCATCATCCTTTTGCCTCAGCCTCCAGAGTAGCTGGGACTACAGGCACCTGCCACAAAACACCCCTTCCCAATTTTTCTATTATTTATCTATCTATTTAGTAGACACGGGTCTTGTACTTGCTCAGGTTGGTCTTGAACTCCTGAGCTCAAGCAATCCGCCTGCCTCAGCCTCCCAGAGTGCTGGAGTCACCCCATGAGCTGCCCAGCATCACTGGAGTACTAAGGTGGGGGACACAGGCACCCCCAGAAGGCATCTTCTATTTCATTCTCATCAATCTGGGGACATGGGAACCTTAGAGGACAATACACTCTGGCCATGAGCGCCATAGTCTCAGGCAAGCCGCTGACCCTGGTTAGCCATCCCCTTCCCAGGCCCCAAAGCAAAGACAGAGAAGGGGCCCCAAGCCCCGGAGCACCGCCTGCGCGCAGCGGTGTGTGCTGCCCCCTGCTGGCGGAGGGCTGCCTTCTCGCCAGCGCATCGCCAGACTTGAACGTTCCTAATGAAATCCTGAAACCGTGCCCGCCCCTGGGTGTCATTTATTCACATTCAAGTGTCCTACTTAGTGATAGCAAGAGAAAGAAAAGGAGAGAGGGAGGGAGAGTGAGGGTACAGAAGGAAGGAGGAAAGGAAGAAAGTGAGCAAGAAAGGAAAGAAGGAAGGAAGGAGGCTTAATTTTTACTGATAGTCAGGAAGCAAAAGGACTCTAAACAAACTGATACCTTGCTTCTACTTGGCTAGTTCTCCAAATTTGCTTTTCAAAAATGAACTTCATAGGTTTGGGCTCAACACCTGTAGCTCAGCATCTTGGGCACCAGCCACATACACCAAAGCTGGCAGTTTCGAACCCAGCTGGGCCTGCCAAACAACAATGACAACTACAACCAAAAAACAGCCGGGTGTTGTGTTGGGCTCCTGTGGTCCCAGTTACTCAGGAGGCTGAGGCAAGAGAATCGCTTAAGCCCAGGAGTTTGAGTTTGCTGTGAGCTGTGACACCACAGCACTCTACCGAGGGTGACATAGTGAGACTCCGTCTCTAAAAAAAAAAAGAAAAAATGAACTTCGTGTGTTTTATTTCCTGCCTCAAGTGACTTTGTGGTCAAGTGAATGAAATGTGTTGCCCCAAACTGCTAAAGTTAGGATTTTAGGGTTTTGTGATTTTTTTTTTTTTTTTTTTTTTTGAGACAGAGCCTCAAGCTGTCAGCCTGGATAGAGGGCTGTGGCATCACAGCTCACAGCAACCTCCAATTCCTGGGCTCAAGCAAGTCTCCTGCCTCCGCCTCCCAAGTAGCTGGGACTACAGGCGCCCGCCACAAGGCCCGGCCATTTTTCTGGTTGCAGCCGTCATTGTTGTTTGGCAGGCCCAGGCTGGATTCGAAACCGCCAGCTCTGGTGTACATGGCTGGCGCCTTAGCCCGCTGAGCCACAGGCACCGAGCCGGGTTTTGTGAGTTTTTAAAAAAATTTTTGGGGGGAGGGGTTGTGTGATTTTTAAATTTAGATCTGGCTCGGCGCCTGTGGCTCAACGGGCTAAGGCGCCAGCCACGTACACCTGAGCTGGTGGGTTCGAATCCAGCCTGGGCCCGCCAAACAACAATGACGGCTGCAACCAAAAAATGGCCGGGCGTTGTGGCGGGCGCCTGTAGTCCCAGCTACTTGGGAG
>CAUYON010022758.1:0-30148 GCA_963573935.1 Arctocebus calabarensis | reverse complement strand
ACCAAACAACAATGACAGCTGCAACCAAAAAATGGCCGGGTGTTGTGGCGGGCGCCTGCAATCCCAGCTACTTGGGAGGTGGAGGCAAGAGACTCACTTGAGCCCAGGAATTGGAGGTTGCTGTGAGCTGTGATGCCCCAGGGGGACAGCTGGAAGCTCTGTCTAAAAAAAAAAAGTTAATTCAATACCTTTCCCATAGCACATTCTTGTTATGTGTTTCTCAGATAAATGATCTATACAGGATGAAAGAAAGGAGACAGAGAGGCCAGGCAGATGACTGTCACCACAGCCCAGCAACAAGTAATGAAGACTAATTTGGGGGGTAGGGGGAAGAAAAGGGTGGGTGCCAGAGCCACTATATAGGTATAGTTTAACTTCCAGATTGAATATTCAGAAGCTTCCCACAATCTAGAAAAATTGTTAAAACTTTCCATTAACTTCTTTTATCTACTTCTCAGCCGAAACTTATTCTCTATGCAAAGATTTGCTCCCTATTAATCATCTGGGAGGTAAACAAACCTAAAACAGTTAAATAATTAAAATCAATTACACTCTAATAACATTGGAAGCAACTGCTATGCTTTTCATAAGGTATTGTACAGATAAAGTACTTATTACATATGGTTAAGAATTCATATTTTAAAAAGATTTCTTCAGGAAACAACAGGAAAAGAAATATCAGCTAAGTGAATTCTGAAGGCATTCATATTTGCCCATTACATTTTGCTACTTTGAAATCATAGGGAGAGTGACTCGGAAGAAGGGCAAGCCTTTTTGGTGAAACCGTTCCTTGGTTTGGTCAGAAACAGAAGTTTTTTTTATGTATGACAGTTCTTTCTGAAGTTGGGAACAGATGTGAAACAGAGTTCTTGGATCTCTCTGTAGACTCACTTCTATATTCAGAATTCATGAGTTTCTGCTAGGATTTGTCCTCACAGATTGCATTGGCATCATCTGTTCATGCTACAGACTAGTTTATTTTTTATTTTTTATTTTTTTTTAACAGTTGTTTGGCCAGGGCTGGGTTTGAACCCACCACCTCTGGCATATGGGGCCAGTGCCCTACTCCTTTGAGCCACAGGTGCCACCGTACAGACTAGTTTTGATAGAGAAGGTAGAGGCTAAAATAAAAAGAGGTCACCTACAAAACTAGTGCAGACTCTAAAGAATTCAGAGAGAGTTTAAAAGATCAGAATACATGTTAATTCAATTCACTGATGGTGTATCAAGTGCATGCAGTATATTTATGGATGGATCTTTCAAAAATTCTTGTGTTAAACTATTGTCATAAGAAAACTTTAGCTGTGAGTGTTTGACTTGTGTTATCAGCATTTCTGGTTTGGATGCATTCTAAGTGGATAGGTATGTTGCCTCCATTCTCACAAGCATTAGCACACAGCACTGCCATCTTTTTTCCCTGTTATCTCTTACACATGCCTTATTAGCTGCTGATTAGAGCTCCTAAAAATGAATGGCATTCTAAAGATAGGATTTAGTATCAGGCAGAAGTATCTGGTGGAGAACTAATCACGTGTTTGAAGTAAAGGACTCTAGTGTGAAGAAAGCAAATTAAGGACACTCAAAGCTACTTAAACATATTTTTAAATTATGACTCATGTGCAGCAGTTAAAAAAGTATGTCAGTGTTCCTTCCACTCAGGTGACCTGATACTTATACCATTCACTTCAAAGTTGAAAATGACCCTGTCAGTATTTCTGCTTTTATTTTGAAGATTTCAACTTCTTCTTTTCCTGTACACCTATATAAGTGAGTCATCACCACAGGGAGGGTGGGGAGGCGGAGGTGGAGGTGAACTCTCTGCCTGTGGGAAGAAAACATCTGAAATATGCTGGAGTGTAATACCTGCATAGGTCGTGTGGGGTCAAAGATTGCAAACAATTCCTCTTAAGGGCACTAAGGACCAGCCAGAGTGGCTCCCTGCTGCCTCTGAGGTCCATGTGCATTCCAAGTTCTAGAAATAGAGTTTCAACAAGTTCTGCCAGATGCCTTGTCCTGGCAGCTTTTCCTCTTATTATTTCTCTGATTGCCAAGGAGCAACTCCCCCACTGCCATGTTCAGGTCAGAGGCTGGTGCAATCAATAAATCAATCAAATAGGCAGCAGTTGGCTCTCAGGCCTTGGCCTGATAGTGAGGGCTTCTGTGGGGATTACATTCAGACAAACTGCCAAGAGCACATTGAGAAGGATTTGTACTAGGACATACTATTTTTCTCAGCTCCCAGTCGTTCCTGTATGAAACTTGCATGGCTTATCTTTGATAAGGTTGTGTAAATTTGGGGTATTCTGTGCAAACTAAGCATCTCTGCATTCCTCTAGGCTGAGATGATTAAGACCCATACGTCACAAGGCTCTTTTTGTGCATTGAAAAGCAATTAAGGCAAGGACGGTGAGCTCTGTATCTGGCCCTTCCCCACCTGCATCCATGGCGGCTACTACTCATCCATCACGAGGTTACCGCTAAGCCCAGCTCCAATTCTTGCCAACAAGAATTCGGTTGGCATTAGTGCGTGAAATAAATCCCATTTGCCTAGATTAGGGAGCTCTAGTTCAGAGCTGCCCAAAAAGGTTGTCCTAAGAAAGCTGTATTTAGGGCAGGATTCCTCTGCAGACCTCTGGCTTTCCCTGGAGAGAAAACCAAGCCTCACAGTGGTGCAAAAACTAACCCAGTCTTCAGGAAATGTCAAGACAAGCAACAGTGACCATCCTGGTCTCACCCTAGTCGTGTATTAATCATAAATCTGGATTTATTTCCAGAGAAGAAAAATGCCAACCTTACCTTTGCTCAGGGTTCACTGTCTCATTCTAGACTATGCTCTAAGACATCTCTGTAATTTTTATTTTAGTGAAAAAGATGAACCTTTGCAGCTAGTACTTCCATAATGAAGTGAAAATTACTTTAGGAGATCTCTTCTTATCTGGAAGTAACAAATGTATACAAGCTGGAGTAATCGATGGAGAAATTATATCTATACAGTATTTCTGCTGAGGTGACAACACTCATTCAACACATACTCATTTGGGGCCAGGCGCTGTTTTAACAGAGAATAGCACACAAGTCCTGCTGTTGAAAGGAAGGGTGATGCACAACCAGTAGCTACACTGGTGTGTGACTCCTGTACAAAGTGAATGGCGTGCACAAAAACAGGTGAGCCAGATGTTAGGAGAGCTGAAAGAAGGAGGCGTCTGGCCCGAGAGCTCGGGAAGCTTCTCAGGAGAGACGAAGCTGTTTAACATACATTATGGTCTTACGGCAGACATTCTCAATTGGCTCAAACAGCCCAACCTGTGTGCAACAGAACGGCTTTTAAAGTTTGCCACTGGGTTCTCTAAAAGCCTCTAGCTAAGGAGAGTTACACAGAGCAGCTGCCCCACCGCACGCATTGTGATCCCGGCTGAAGGCTACTTCCACTGAGCTATCTTGACAACCTCTGGATCAGGTTTGTTTTCTGGTTTTGGTTTTGGCTCTTAGCATATGCCGTATTCTCTTTCAAATACCACGTATGCAGGTGAAGCTCTGGCCTGGTCCAAATCTGAGGATACCACTGGTTTTGTAGATGGTTGAATTGTTACTAGGAGTCCTTGGGGAATAAATCAGGTAGCTGTCTCAGTGACCTTTGCTCTTGGACTGGCCTGGCTTCTCATGATTGCAAACTAATGAAGCTATCCAGGGTACGCTTTGGCACTCACGTCTAGAAAGCCTCGGGAGCCACTGAGATGATCTTTGCAGAGCTCTCACTGGTGCACCCAGGGGGAGGCTCCTGATTTGGGTGAGGACACAGGTCACTACTCAAATATCCAGTGTGGCAATGCAGTTAGTTTATGTGTGAAGTGAGTGCTGGCAGGGTGGCAAGTGTCCAGCTACAGAGGAAGGGATTCCACAGGGCAGCCAGGGGCAGCTAGCAGGTTATAATTTCAAAGCTTTTCACAACACCACATTTTGAACCAGAACATTTTCCCTTTTACAACAATGCACAAAGCTGAGGGGCTTTTTGGTCATTGCCACAGACTTGAGGACCTCCTGTTGCCTGAGTATTTTTATTTGAGAGCTTCTCTGCTCTCAGAATTATCTAGCCCAGCAGGTGAATTTGATGGTCTTCACTTCTGGATTGAGAGGATGCTAGTATTTGTGCTTTGCCATTTGCTAGAGCCTACTTAGCGTGGGGGCCACTCAGGACACCTGGTTGGTAGCTTATCCTGCAAGAAGCTTTGTGACTAGAGTCTGAAGACCTGGATCTCAACCTTGAGCTTCATCAAGTATCAGCTGTGTGCTTTAGGGAAAGTGATTTAACCTCTCTGAAACTCAGTTTACTTATCTTTGGAAATGGTCCCTGGCTTTAGAAATTTCACCAAATTAGAAGTGGTTTCAACAGAAGTATTTTTATTACCTTGCTAATCATGAATGGATCATGGGCAACTGCTTTAAACCCTCATCATCATTTTTGTAAGAGAAATTTTCCAAACTGTATTTGCTTTTCTAACATGTATATAATAATTTACCTGTTCTAATTACATAAAAGAACATTTTGCTACTAATTTTGCTAAGAAATACATCCCAATTTCAGGAAGAAGTTAAATCACTTTCTTGGAGGAGTTGGTAGAAACTTATGCTATATGACATGATGTATCTTATAGGTACATTCTTAAGAGATTTGTTTAGTCTCTGTGACAGGCGTTGAGCTAGGTGCTGAGGACATTGGTACTGTCCTCGAGAACTTTATAATCTGGAGTGGGACAGAGCCAAGTGAATACAAAGCTGTGTTAGAATAAAATAAAGCTGTGATGGATTCCAAGAGAGGCAACCAGATATATGTTCCTCTGGCTGGATGTTCAAAACTCCATCTTACAGCTGGGAATGGTGGCTCACGCCTGAGCCCTGGCACTCTGGGAGGCTGAGGTGGGTGGATTTTCTGAGCTCAGGAGTTTGAGACCATCCTGAGCAAGAGCAAGACCCGTGTCTAAAAATAGCCAGGCATTGTGGTGGGCACCTGTAGCCCCAGCTACTTGGGAACCAGAGCCAGGAGGAGCCCAAGTTTGAAGTTGCTGTGAGCTGTGACGCTATGACACTCTATTGAGGGAGACAAAGTGAGATTCTGTCTAAAAACAACAAATGAACGAAAAACTCTATCTCAGAATAGACTTGCAAAAAATTGAACTTTCACTTGAGTCTCTACCAATTTACCAGAAAATATGGGAAGTAAAGTAATGAGTAAATGATACCCCAGGAATGCAATCAATAAAATCCTTCTAGTAGGAGACTCTACAGGACAAAACACCCTATTTCTTAAAAATAAAAAATAAAACAATAACAAACATCACAATAAATTGCAAGTAAGAAAAAAATGGATAGGGCACCTGCAGATTTATGAGATTGGAGCATTATTAACAATTAAAGTGTATGGAATTTTATTTAGATACAGGTTCAAATTAACTGTTAAAAAAGAATATTGTAAGAAAATGGGGGAAATACAAGCAGTATGAGATAAATAATACTAATGAATTGTGGTTGAAACAAAATTAGAGAAAAGAATTTATTACAACATTCCAGGGCTGTTTTATGGAAATCAGCAGAAGAAATACACCCCAATTTCAGGAAGAGGCTGGAGCCAAGAATTGGCACTGCATTGCTCAGTCTCTTGTTTCAGGGAGTTTTCTCACAAGCATTTCATTCTTCCCAAGGACTAGTGTGGAATGTGCCTCCTATATTTCTCCAGAATGTAGATTATAGCTACACATGTTGAACTAAAAATGTTCCGAAGTGTTACAAATTCCCAGAGAGGCAATCTAGCTGTATTTCTAACCTAACTATAACTAGTGAGCAGAAAAAAAAGCAGAAACAAGGAACTGGATCCCCACAAATTTGGATGAAAAGGGAAACAGTTGTGAGAACACATTCCAACAGATTTCCACTGAAGATTTAAATGTAAAAATAAATCATGATCATATAGCTATATTGTTGAAAAGGGAGGCGTATTTTAATATAGATAACTTTAAATGGGAGAGGAGGGAGGAGTTTTAATGGAGGGAGGGTAAGTGGTGGGACCACACCTGTGGAGCATATTGCAAGGGTACATGTCAAATCTACTAAGTATAGAATATAAATGTTTTAACACAATAATTAAGTAAATGAGGTGAAACTCTATATTAACTAATTTGATCTAAGCATTCCAAATTGTACATAAAATCAGCACATTGTACCCGTAAATGCATTGATGTATACATGATCTATGCATATATGACTTAATAAAAAAATCAGGGTGGTGCCTGTCAATCAAAGGAGTGGGGTGCCGGCTCCATATGCCAGACGTGGTGGGTTCAAACCCAGCCCCGACCAAAAACTGAAGAAAAAAGAAATCTAGTAATACATAAGTAAAGACTCTGATAAATTTAGGGAAGAGAATTCCAAGAATAACATATTAGAAATATTAGGAAATACTTTAAACAAGAGACAAATGCCATACTGGAAAAATAATTTGTGATATATATGACAAAAGAGTTGATATTTTCAATATAGGATGAACCGTTACAAATTAATGCAGAAGAAAATACACATTCAAATAGAAGCACAGGTAAAGACAATGTCCAGGCTGCTGACCATGTAAGAAATTCAAATGGTAAATACATATTAAACAATTTTCAAACTGAATACTATTCTGCAAAATGCAAATTAAAGCCATGAGGTACCACTTTCTACTCCAGCTAATAAATAGATGAAAAGGAATGATTATACCATGTGGTATGGATGTGGACAAATAACAATCATATGCTTTGACAATTTATTCCAAACTTCTTGGCTTAAAGCATCACAAACTTATTGTCTTAGAGTTCTGGAGCTTCAAAGTCTAACATGGATGGGTGGGGCTGCAGTCCTTCCAGAGCTTCTAAAGGAAAATCTGTTTCTTTGCTTTTCCCAACGTGCAGTATCTGCCCAGATTCTTGGCTTGTGCCCAGTCCATCTCTCTTTTTTTTTTTTTTTTTTTGAGACAGAGCCTCAAGCTGTCCCTCTGGGTAGAGTGCCGTGGCATCACAGCTCACAGCAACCTCAAACTCCTGGGCTTAAGCATTCTCTTGTCTCAGCCTCCCAAGTAGTTGGGACCACAGGTGCCTGCAACAACACCCGGCTATTTTTTGGTTGCAATTGTCATTGTTGTTTGGCAGGCCCAGGCTGGATTCGAACCCGCCAGCTCTGATGTATGTGGCTGGCACCTTAGCCGCTTGAGCCACAGGTGCTGTGCCAGCCCAGCCCATCTCTTAAATCTGTCTCCCTTGGTCACTCCTTCTCTGACTCTGACCTTACTTTCTTTTTACAAAAACCCTTGTGATTACACGGGTCCCCCCCCCAAAAAGATAATATGAAATAATCTCTCCATCCTGAAATCCTTAATTTAATCACCTCTTCAAAATCCCTTTTACAGTGTAGGGTAGCATGTTCATGGGTTCTGAGGATTAGGATTTGGACATCTTTGGTTGGGGGGGGGCATTATTCAGCTTACCATGCAGGTAAGTTGGTATAAACACTCTGGGAGAAAATTTGACAGTATGTATCAATATCTTATTAGGTATATACCTTTCACCCAGTAATTCAACTTCTAGAAATATCCTACATAACAAACAAGTACACAAAGAACAGGATCTATCTGCAGTATTGTGTTAACAGAAAAAAACTTGGAAATGTTCTAAGTGAAAGGCAGAATTTTGATTAAATATACTAATCAAATAGTAGAATAGAATCAAATAATAGAACCTTACTCAAATAGCAGAATACCATACAGCCATTGCTCATGATGATCTGGCTTATGTTCTTTGACATGGAAAATTTCTCTTGTTAAACGAGAATGCCAGGTAACAACAGAGTTTACACAGGCTGGTAAATAGACAGTCAGCCCTAAAGTCTTCATACATAGGGAAAATGGAAAATTGTAGCTAAATGTAGCTTTACTTGAAAAATTTTACAGAGGTGGCCAACACACAGAGAATATTTTGTAAACATTTTGTAAAATTTATTGGATATATTTGTGCATGTATGTTTGCTTAATGTGATAAATAAGCAAGGAAATGCAAGAAATTCTAGTGCAAAATATCGCTAAGTGGAAGAATTTATAACTTTTTCTTTTTGCTGTGGAAAATGCGAGAGCTACCTGGGGGAATGTGAAAGGATGAAGTTCTGTCAAGTTCAGAGGCCGTGAATCTGCAGTAAGAACAAGAGAGAGCAAGATCCTTGGGCTTCTTGGCAAGTAGCTGAATCTTAGAATCCAGGTTAGAGAGGGATAAGGAAAACTCGGGAGAGATCTGGTAAATCAGGAGAAAACAGATGGAATCATGAAAAAGAAGTCTCTTGCTAAAGAACCCCATCTCAAATTCCCTGCTGCTCAACTTTTGTGAGGATTAAGAACTAATATTTATTAAAAAAAAAAAAAAAAAGTTAGGAGGTTATAAAGCTCCTTTGTCATTCTTCTAGAAGTTTCTCCTAGATAAAGTCAGACAAGTAGCGAGAACTCTGTCCTGAATTTAATTGTGTGAGGCCTTGAGGATCACTTTCCTTAAAAGGCATCAGGATCAGGGCTTCAGCTTACAAAAGCAATGCAGACGGAAACAGCCAGACAAAGCTCACAATGCATTCACAGCAGAAGCCCTACCTGAGTTTTAAAACGTGGTTTCTACTGAACCTGAACGACTGGTATCTTGTATGCAGAGGGTGGATCTGGTCATGCTTCCTTCTTTAGCTGTTAAAGACCTGAGAGCAAAAACAGTGGCCACTTTTGTAACTGTGTCTGACCCAATAGCATAATTTTTCTGCTGTCTTCCACATGCTGGTCTAGTTTTTATTTTTGCTTTTCCTGGACTGTGTTCTCTATACATTTATCTCCTAGAAATTCTTTCTCTTTATTTGATTTAATAAACTTTTATTTTATTTTTTTTTTAAAGGGAGAGAAGATTATAATGTGCCTGGCACTGCTTTACAAATGTTAGTTCATTTAACCTGCATAAGAGCCCTCTGAGAGAGGTACCATTGTCATCTCTGTTTTTTAAATCAGGACACTGTGTAAGGATCACAGAGCTGTTTGCCCAGGGCCCACGTCCCTACCCACTGTTCCCTGCTGCCCAGCTCTTTACATAGCACATGGAAAAGCAATACACATCCAAACTGCCTTGACTAAAAAAATTTAACCCCACAGCACTCCAGTTTTCCTTTTCCAAACATGCAAAGACACCAATTGAGGTTCTTACACCTGGGTCACTATCTTGAATTAAGAATAATTTAAAGGGCCAGGCACAATGACTCACACCTGAAACCCCAGCACTCTGGGAGGCTGACATGGATGGCCTGAACTCATCAGTTCAGAGACTAGCCTAAGCAAGAGCGAGACCCCGCTGCTAAAAAACAATAGCCAGGCATTGTGGCAGGCATCTGTAGTCCCAGCTACTCAAAAAGGTCAGGCAAGAGGATCACTTGAAACCCAAGAGTTTGAGGTTGCTGTGAGCTATGATGCCACAGCACACTACCAAGGGCAACACAGTGAGACTCTATCTCAAAAAAATAAAATAATTTAAAATGCTTCCTTTACCTTTCATTTTCAATTTCTTTCACAAAAAGTAATATTTGCATGTTTTGTAATTATAAAAATAATACGTGCTTATTGCAAAAAAAATGCAAAAATGTTTAAAGACCTCACTAGTTAAGTCAATTGCTCAATGGCAATTAATGATAATGTTAGTATAAATATAGATTTAGATAATTAAGATAATTTGGTATATACAGATCAATGTTTTTTTTACTTAATATTAGATCATGTGCATTTTTCTCTAACACATACTTTTCATAAGCACCATGTTAATAACTGCATAATATGCTTTAATGTGCCATAGTATATTTACTAGAGTTACATTTTCAGATAACTGATTAATATAAATAAAACTATAGTATTACTATACATATGTTTTTGCTTCCATTTCTCATAATTTCCTTACAATAAGATCCTATAAGTTAAAATATTCCATTTTCCAGTTGAATGATATTTAATTTTGTGAGTTAATTCATATAATATAAGATTGTGTGAGGATTCACTGAGGTAACGTACATTCCTATATTCCTGACCTAAGTGGAAATAAAAGTTGTGATCATACAAGCACTTGAAGAATATTAATTAATTTTTTCTCCACTAAAAAAAGAAAAGAGAGGAAGGGAAAAAGGAAGGAAGGAAGAGAGGGAGGGTGGGACAATTCTTATAGAATACTTCTCTAATCTCATGACACACTTGAACCTATAGTTAAACTTCCACAGAACACTTAAATTATGTTGATTTTTAAAAGGGTAAAAAAGAATACACCTACGTGCTTTGATCTTCTTTTGAAAATAATTTAATTAATGATCTTTGAAATTTTTCCCAGCACACCGGTTAATAATCACTGGTCTGAGGTCTTCCCTTGATGATCACTTTCTCTGACTTAGGCCCCTGTGCCCTGACCACAGAAGAAAGATTCTCTTACAGTGTCTACACAGATAGGGAAAAGGCAGAGATGAGGGAACCCTGACCCACTGGCTTATGGATAGATACTAAGTTTGGGCTTTTTTAAGGTAAAGAAGTGAAGAAAATTTATTTCTTAAACACCTGACCTTTATGAGGTCTAATTCTATTCCCACTTGTCATAAGCAAGAATTTTGAAAAGTTGTGGGCTATGTAAGGTTCACAACTTCATGTAATGATTCATGAAAAATACTGATTCATTCAACACCCTTCTACTAGTAGTTTGCAGTTTTTTGTTTTTATTGTTGGTAATTCATTGAAGGTATGAAGAACCAGGTTACATTGATTACATTTGTTAGGCAAAGTCCCTCTTATAATTGTGTCCCGCCTCCTACAGTTGTTTGTAATTGAGGAAATTGAAGGAATTAAGCTTCACGAAATCCAAGGAGAATTCATTATTCTTTTGCCACTTCCAGAAACTGCATTAGGTGTATTTCTAGGATGGTTCCCAAGATTCCAGACCTCTGAATAATCTGCACAATCTCCTCCCCTTTCATAAGCAAGGGGTTTCTGAATTTGGTGGGATTTCCCTCTGCAATTAGGTGACATGTCGTAGCAAAGGTGAAGGAGTCACACAGTCGTATTCAAGGTCCCTGGTCTGTTCACTCTGAGTTTATCAAACGGGAGACCACCCTGGGTCGGTCAGATCTAATCAGGGGAGCCTATTATAAGAACACTGGGACTTTTCTGAGAGATCCAAAGCAGTATAGATGCTCTCCCATTGGGTTCCAAGAAACTCACCGCTACGTTGTGAACAGGGTCCCCTAAGCCTACAACTGCAAGGAACTGAATTCTTCCAACAGCCTGTGAGCTTGAAAGAGAACCCCAAGCCTCAGATAGAACTGTGGCCTCAGCCAACACCCTGACTTCAGCCTTGGGGACTCTGAGCAGAGGGTACAGTAAAGCCATATATGGCTGTTGAAAACTGCTAAATTGGTATGACTTTTTATGCAGCAACAGGAAACTAATACACAAACACTGCTGTATTTACCTGTTTTCTTCATGATCTAAACATAACATAGTCTTACTCCTGCGCGCATCAGCGGGTGAGGCCCCGTGCTGCGTGCGGACTCAACTTGGATGATGTGTCCATGTGGTGCCGTCCCCCAGCCCAGCTCTTAGGTGCATATTTTGATAGATCTCAATTGTCTTTGATCCGAGAGATCCAGGATATTCCCCCATTCCCCCACCTCACTCCTAGACACAAGAATCATTCTAGAATAATCTGTAACACTCCCTCTCTCCCTAGTCTACAGCAGAATAGTCCCTAAACACATGGCAGTTTTTCCTGTTGTGGTCACCAGGACGCACACACAGGCAGGCGTGGCTGGCCTGTTGCAGCAGGAGAGGTCTTGTATTCTGCTGGGGCCCCACGTCCCCTTCATGTCCATTTAGACAAGTTTTCTCCCGCGAGAAATTCACAGATCTTGCTATCTTTCAGACACAAAATGACCCTCGTGTCCTTAGTGCTCAGCCCTCAAGAAGCCATGCGTTCCCCCCGGCAGATCATTGTCTCGGTTTTTAGATTCTCAAACACAGAATGTCTGATCATTCTCCTTTCTCTGGGCCTGAGTGACTACAGCAATACAATGGTTGCGGAGAAGGATGAGGAGCTGGTGTAATGTTTCACACTGTAATGGTATCCGCCAGCCCCGGATGACCAAGCTCGCCCTCTCTCTCTCTCTCACACACACACACATACGCACTCCGTAAGGCCATCTCATCACAGATTTCCAGCCCTGTGGTTACCCTTGAATGAACCTAGTCTCTGGGAGGTATTTGAGCAAACAAGGAGAGGAGGCAGATTGTTCATTCTGTCACGTGTATGATTGGATGGGGACAGTTATTTTAATCCTCCCGGTAATAACTTGTTCATATTTCCAGATTTGTACAAACTGTTTAGTCTACTTACATGGATACTCAAGGACACCATTAGCTAGTATCCAATTTAATAATTTTATTTAAAAGACAATAATAAAATAAATTTGAGTCAAATAGATGGCCTAATGTGGTATCTCCAATGCTTTCAATAACTGGGCATACGAGATTGCAGGGGGGTTTTTTGTTTTGGTTTTTGAGATTGCAGTTTTTTTAAAAAAGAGTACCAAAGTCATTTCATCCCTAATACTTTACATAAGATCGTTAAGTGATAATGATACAATTATATCCCTACTGAGTATTCAATAGCTAATTTGTTACCTTAGATAAATATATTCTTATTTCACAAGTTTTTGAAAAGCCTTTGCTGGAAATTAAAATCTGACCAACACACTAGAGCAGGGATAATTCCTGAGTGTCATTTGAGGCTTCTTTAGAAACTCACCTACATATTATCAATGAAATTTCACTTGACTATAGATACACTCATAGAGGAAAAAATGCAAATGAGATTACAAAGGCAAAACACCATATTTCCTGCTTTTAAAAAAGAATGTGTCTTTGGAGGTGCTTTGTTTTTAAAAACAGGAAAATAAGGACATGAACACATACAAATACTAAAGTGCTGGCAAAAAGACAAAAGGACTTCTTGTTTTGTGATGTTTTGTTTATTTCTCTCTGGTGGAACAAACTCCAAGAGGGATAGTTAAGACTAAAGCACAGAAAAAAAAAAATGTAGAGATTTTGTACAGACTAGAGAAGGTCATGAAAGTTGCTCCCCAGTAAAAGTGTCTTCCTGTTGGAGTTGGAATCCATGCTTCAAGGGTTATTTTCTTTAGGTAGGATAAGACCTGGAACTTTCCCGCTGTAAACCTTGTTTTATTCCAGAGGGTACCACATCCGTGAGTCAGTTTGGTCAGAGATCTTTAAGTCTCTTTATTGTTATGAGAGAAAGTCACATGGTCACACTAATGCAGATGTTTCATTAGGGACACGCCGAACACTTCTCTTAGTGTTGGACGGTGGCATGTATTTTTGACAGGACTGAGCCTTTACAGAATCAGAAACACCATGAAGGGACAAACAGTGCTTCAGGATACCTGGTTGAGGACAGATAAATCGGCTAATATTCTGCTCAGCAGTTCATGATGTGCTAGTTTTCCCAAGGGAAGGGCATCTCTTACTAATTATAATGTAAATCCTACAGGGTAGGGTTCCTGAGAGACATTATACATACCACATGCCGTGCCAAGAACAACCAGGGATGCAGTCTTATCTGCACCTGTTCTTTTACTAGACAAAGACTATGCAGAGGAAGTAAATCAGGGTTTAGAAGTGACTGCCTGCCTGATTTTGTTCCATGGTATGTTAAGCCATAATAAACCAGACACTGGGAAATGTGCAATCAACTATTGAGAGTGTCTAAGCAAAGGGTGAGGGAGGAGAGGTGGTGGCAGACCATGTGCTATGGGGAAGGATGGGAGTGCTCCTAAACAAACAGATGTCCCTACTGAATAGGAGAGCAAACAGAGCTAGGACTGGGAAAGGGGTCTCTAGGTCTATTAAAAACTGAACTGAGACTTCAGAAGATATGGGCAAAAATCTTTGCAAGATGACAGCAGTTTGAAGGACAAAGAGAAAAAAAGGTCAACACAAGAAGACCCATAGAAAGGCAAGAATAATAGACTTAAAGTGATAGTCGGATTTTTTTTGCCCACATTGCAATGTATTCAGTAATCTCCAAGCCTTTTATGACATTTTCTGAAAAACCCAAATTTTCATAGCTATGCTTTCAAGAAATGAAAAAGATGTTCAGACTCAAGTGTGGGATGCTATTATAAGGAGAAGCCCCTACAGCCTGAAGAAGCTTCTGAAAACAGAGCAGCAGTTTGGAGCAAGATGGTTGGAGCATAAATGTATGTTACTTCCAGAGTGTTGGGTATAACCCATCCAGAAAAAAAAGCTTGTCAAAATAATGACATAAAATCTGAGGAAAACAAGCAAGAAGAATAGCTGTTAGAATTACTAATCCTGGAACACTAATAATCTAAGGTAATCTAAGGATATGTTTACTTTGGAACTTGCAACTTAATTATGTTGAAGTGTTGAAACTTTGAGTCATTAAAAGAAACATCCCTGATGAAGTCATGTGTTCACTATTTCCATTTGATTGAACAGTGTGTGGAGAATATCACTCTAAACCTCACTGCCAAGTGGGAACCATTCATTTCTACACATCTTCGACATCATGATTTAACATAAATTGTAGGTTTTAGGCAAGCTAATATTTTTAATAAATTAGAATTGTGTGTTAAGCAAAACAACAGCAAAACCACCAAAACTTATATACAAATCAATCTGTTAATGAATATTTATTAAGTTATTTTATGGGAAGATACAGAACTAGAGCTGGCGTTGAAGATTTGAGTAGGACATATGTCATTTCTACCTCACAAAGATATCTACTTTGACATAAAACAAATAAATGTAACAAGTTACATGAAAGTGTGTGGGTAGCCAAGAGGTGTATAGCATGGAAGAAAACTGCCTCAGTAAAGTGTGGGACAACCTGTAGTGCCCTAATACAGATGCACATATATGACTGGAGTCCCTGAAAGAGAAGGAGAGAAACATTTGAAGAAATAGTGTCAGAAATTTTTTTCCTCTTCTTTTTTGTTTTGATTTTTATATATACAGGTGTTTATTAGGTTTCCACTTTTTGCCTTCACAGAATTAAAAAGGCTTAAAATTTAATAAAAATAACAGTGTTCAAGGTAAGGACTAGAAAAAAAAAACTCAAAGAATGAACAAAGATAAATACATTCAGAAAAGAAATCAGAGGATTACTGCATCAAAATATTAAGTAATAATAATAATAATGCAAAAAAATAACATTCACATTGTCAAATAAGAGTATGTCTATTATAGAATGCTTGAACTCTGAGGCTCAGTATGGAGTCATCAGTGAACTTCTTTTTTTCCCAAAGTCTCAAACAACAGACAACTAATATTTATAAATAAAAGTAAAAGATAATTTCAAAAAACAGATCATGCCAAATCTTATATACAATAGAAAAAGGAGAAAAATTTCAAAATCAGTGTCAGAATTTTTTCACAAATTTAATGAAACCATGCACACACAGATTTAAGACATTTAACAAATCACAAGCATGAGAAACATGATGAAAACTACACGTGAATACATTTTAATCAGTAGTAAAGGGGAAAATTTAAAAATAACTGGGGAGATGGGAAGAGGCATTATATACAGAGATAAAGAAAACAGCAAGTCGCTAGCCAAAAGCAATACAAGCAAGCAGATTGTGGACCAATATTTTTAAAATTTAGAGGAGGGGGCAGAAACCCTACCACCTGGGTATAGTTCAATATCCAATAAAAATATCTTTCAAAAATGAAGGCAAAATAAATTTTCAGACATACAAAAATAATTTATCACCAAGAGACCTCCACAATAAAAAATGTTAAAAAAATAAAAAGTCGTTCAGGCAATGGAAAAATTATACTAGATAACTGGGTCTATGCAAAAGAATGAAAAGTCCTGGAAATAAATATGTTGATAATATCAATATTTCTCTTATCAGTTTAATCTCTTAAAGATAAGTGACTGTTAAAGAGAATAATAACAATGTATTCTTAGGAGTTCATAAAGTATGTAGAAATAAAACAGATATAATCCAAAAAAGGAGAGGAGAAATGGAAGTACGCAGTTGTATTGTTATTAGACTTTACATGAAGTGGTTAACTTTAAGATGAACTGTGGTAAGTTAAATTTGTGTACTATAAACCCTAAGGCAACACTAAAACCACAAAAGTAGGTATAGCTAACAAGCTAACAAAGGGAATAAAATGGAATAATTAGTTTTAGAATTAATTTAAAGCGAGAGCAAAAAAGAGGGTAGGACAAATAGTAAAAACAAGAAAATAGATTTATACACAATCACATTAATAACTCCATGAGATTTATTTATTTATTCTTTATTTCAGGTTAATGTGAGGGTACAAACAACCAGGTCACAATATTAAAATTTGTCAGGTAGAGTCCCTCTTGTAGTTGTATCCTGCATCCAAAAGGTGTGCTGTACATTCTTACCTTGTGCCCATTGAGTGACAGAACACCAATTCCCCCTTTCCTCTACTCTCGTTCCTTCCCCTCTCCCCAACTTGAATTGAATTTTCCCCTATGTAGGCATGTATTAGATCTTCTACTGGGTACATATTAGTATTGAGTAAACTGACTACTTTCTTTTCCGTTCTTGTGATAGTTTACTAAGGAGAATGTAGTGTAAAGTCACCATCTATTTTGTAGCTGAATGATATTCCATGGCATACGTATACCACAGCTTATCCATCTATTCCTGGGTTGGTGGGCATTTAAGTTGTTTCCACATTTTGGTGATTGTAAATTGAGCGATGATAAAAAAAATCTACTCCAAAGGTTTTTATGATAAAATTATTTTTTCCTTCCAACTATATTTAACGAATCTTTAAGATAAATGGATCACTAGATAAAATGATTTATTTTCTTCTTGGTAGATGCTTACTAGTGGGATTGCAGGGTCAAATGGGAGGTTTAATTTGAGCTATTTGAGGATCCTCCATACCTCTTTCCAAAGAAATGTCTTAGTTTGCAGTCCCACCAACAGTACAAAAGTATTCCTCACTCTCCACAACCACACCAACCATCTGCAACACTCGGACTTTGTCATAAGGGCTGATCTTGCTGGGGTTAGATTTCTCAGGGTGATTTTGATTTGTATTTCTCTGGCGATTAGGAACTATGAGCATTTTTTCATGTTTGTTACCCATTCATCTGTCTTCCTTACAGAAGGTTCTATTCATGTTTCTTGCCCAGCAATAGATGGGATTGTTCGTTCTTTTTTGTTGTTGTTAATTTGAGTTCTCTATAGATCCTAGTTATTGAGCCTTTATCAAATTTGTAGCATATCCAAATATATTTTCCCATTCTGAAGGTTGTCCAATTAATTGTCTTTGTGCAGAAGCTTTTGAGTTTAATTAAGTCATATTTATTTATTTATTTATTATTGTGATTGCCACTGAGGTCTTATTCATAAAACTTTCCCCATGATGACATCATTAAAAGTTTTTCCCACACTTTCTTCTAGGATTTTTATTGTTTCATGTCTTAGATTTAAATATTTTATCCATCTTGAGTCAATTTTTATAAGTGGTGAAAGGTGTGGGTCAAGTTTCAGTTTCTTATATATGGTTATCCAGTTCTTCCAATACCATTTATTGAACACGGATTGTTTTCCCAAGTGTATGCTTTTGTTTGGTTTATCAAAGATCAGATGGTTATAGGAGACTGGTTTCATCTTTTGGTTTTCTATTTGGTTCCAAATGTCTATGTCTCTATTTCCACAACAGCCAATACCATGCTGTTTTGATCACTATGGACTTGCAATGTAACCTGAAGTCTGGTAGAGTGATAGGTCCAGCTTTGTTTTTTGTTTTTTGAGACAGAGTCAGTTTCACTTTCACTTTGTCACCTTGATAGAGTGTCGTGGTGTCACAGCTCACAGCAACCTTCAGTTCCTGGGCTTAGGTGATTCTCTTGCCTTAGCCTCCCAAGTAGCTGGGACTATAGGCACCCACCAGAACACCTGGCTATCTTTTTTTGCAGTTTGCCCAGGGCCGGGTTTGAACCCGCCATCCTTAGTATATGGGGCCAACACCCTACTCACTGAGCCATAGGTGCTGCCCAGCTTTGTTTTTATTACTAAAAAGTGCCTTGGCTATACAGGATTTTTTCCGGTTCCATTCAAAATGAAGAACTATTCTTTCCAGTTCTTCAAAGTATGATGTTGGTATTTTACTGAGCATTGTAGTGAATCTGCAGATCGCTTTGGGTAGTACAGATATTTTAACAATGATGATTCTTCCCAGCTAAGAGCGTGGTATGTTCTTCCCCTGTTAATGTATTCTGCTATTTCTTTTCTTAGAGTTTTGTAATTCTCTTTGTGGAGATCCTCCACTTCTTTTGTTAGGTATATTCCTAGGTATTTCATTCTCTTTGAAGCTACTGTCAAGGGAATTATATCTTTACTTAGCTTCTCAACTTGCATGTTATTGGCATATACAATGGCTACTGATTTGTAGACACTGATTTTATACTCTGAGACATTACTGTATTTCTTGATCACTTCCAAGAGTCTGTGGTTGAGTCTCTTGGGTTTTCTAAAATTATATTATCAGCAAAAAGAGAGTTTGATTTCCTCCGCCCCTATTTATGAACTTCTCTTGCCTGACTGTATTAGCCAGAACTTCCAGCACTATGTTAAATAGTAGTGACAATAGAGGGCATGTCTGGTTCCTGTTCTAAGTAAAAAAGTTTTCAGCTTTACTCCATTCAGTGTGACATTAGCTGTGGATTCATCATAGATGACTTTAATCAGTTTAAGAAATGTGCTACCTATGCTTATATTCTTAAGTGTTCTTGTTAGGAAAGGATGCTGAATTTTTATCAAATGATTCTTCTGCATCTATTGAAAAGATCATATGATCTTTGCTTTTGTTTCTATTGATATGGTGAATTACATTCATGGATTTGCATATGTTAAACCAGCCTTGTATCCCTGGGATGAAGCCTCCTTGATCATGATGTTTAATTTTTTTAATGTGTAGCTGTAATTTATTGCTAAAAAATTTTAAGTATTTTTGCATCTATATTCATCAAGGAAATTGATCTGTAGTTCTCCTTTTTAATTTGGTCCTTTGCTGATTTTCTAATCGGAGTGATGTCTGCTTCATAGAATGTGTTGGAGAAGTTTCCTTCCTTTTCAATGCTTTGGAATAGTTTCTGCAGTCTGGGTATAAGCTCATCTTTGAAGGTTCACTAGAATTCTGCTGTGAAGTCATCTAGTCCAGGGCTTTTTTTCTGTTGTTGTTAGAAGATTTTTTATTATTTCTTAGATCTCAGTGTTTGATATTGGCCTGTTCAAGGAATCTATTTCTTCCTGGCTAAGTCTAGGGAGAGGGTGTGATTCCAGGTATTGCTCTACTACCTCCACATTTTAAAATTTCTGGGCACAGAGTTTCTTAAGGTAGAGATGATCTTTTGTATCTCTATTGTGTCTGTTATTATTTCCCTTTTTTTCATTTTTGATTGAAGTTATTAGAAATTTTTCTTTTCTGTTTCTAGTTAATCTGGCCAAAGGTATATTGATTTTATTTATCTTTCTGAAGAACTAACTTTTTATTTCATTAATTTTCTGAATGATTATTTTGTTTTTCAATTTCATTTATTTCTGATTTAATTTTGGTTATTTTTCTTCACCTAGACTTGGGATTAGATTGCTCATTCTTTTCCATTTCCTTAAAATGATTCATTAGGTTGTTGGTGTACTCTCCTTCTGTTTTTCCAATGTAGGCATCTAATGCAATACATTTCCTTCTTAGGAATCTTTTTGTGTTATCCCACAGGTTTTGGTAATTTGTGTCATTGTTTTTATGCTTGAGGGATTTGGCTAGTTCCTCTTTTATCTCTTCCTTGACCCAAATGTTGTTCAGCATAAGATTGTTTAGTTTCCATGCCTTCATGTGGGGATGAAAATTTTTGTTGGAGTTAAGTTCCACCTTTATTGACTTATAGTCTGAGAAAATACAAGGTATAATTTTAATTCTTTTAATTTTGTTGATGTTTGCTTTGTATCCTAGGATATGATCTATTTTGGAGTGTATTCCATAGGCTGATGAGAAGAATATATATTTCTTAGCTTTGAGATGGTTTGTTCTGTGTTTGTCTATTAAACCCATTTCTTTTCGGGTCACATTTAAGTCCCTTGCATCTTTGTTTAGTTTCTGTGTAGAGGATATGTCCAGTTCTGCCAGAGGGGTGTTAAAGCTCCCTGCTATTATTATGTGATAGGATATCATATTACTCAGATGCATCAAAGACTGTTTCATAAATCTGGGAGCATTTAAGTTGGGTGCATAAATATTTAGAATTAAAATGTTCCCTTGTTGTATTGTTCCCTTGACCTGTATGAAGTGACCATATTTGTCTGTCTTAACTTTAATTGCTTTAAATCCACTTATATCTGAGAATAAGATTGTGGGCTCTCCATTTGCCTGATATATTGTTTTCCAACCCCTTTACCCTGAATCATAATTTGTTCTTCAAGGTTGGGTGTGTCTCCTGGAGACAACATATGGATGGCTTGTGATTTTCTATCTAATCGGCCAGCCTATGACTCTTCAGTGGGAATTGAAGTCATTAACATTTATTGAGAGAATTGATAAGTTGGGCAGAGTTCTCTTGATCTTATTTTGTGGAAATCCATTCCTTTTTTTCTTTTTTCTTTTCTTTTCTTTTTTTTTTTTTTTTTTTTTTACTGAATCATAGCTGTATACATTAATGCAATCATAAGGTTCAATGTGCTGGTTTTATATACAATTATATACAATCTGAAGTATTTTCATCAAACTAGTTAACATAGCCTTCATGGCATTTTATTAGTCATTGTGTTAAGACATTTATATTCTACATTTAGTAAATTTCCCATGTACCATTGTAAGATGCACCATAGGTGTGGTCCCACCAATTATCCTACCTCTACTCATCCTCCCCCTTACTTCCTCTCCCTCCCCCCTTTCCCCATATTATTGGGCTATAATTGGGTTATAGCTTTCATATGAAAGCTATAAATTGATTTCATAGTAGGGCTGAATACATTGGATAATTTTTCTTTCATTCTTGAGATACTTTGGTAAGAAGAATATGTTCCAGCTCCATCCATATAAACATGAAAGAGGTAAAATCTCCATCCATCTTTTAAGGCTGCATAATATTCCATGGTGTACATATACCACAATTTATTGATCCATTCATGGGTCAATGAGCACTTGGGCTTCTGCAATAAACATTCTGATACAAGTATTTTTGTTATAATGTGATTTTTTTTTTTTTTGTCTTCTGAATATATACCTACTAGAGGAATCATAGTAATGAATAATGGGTCTATTTTTAGATCCCTAAGTGTTCTTCAAACATCTTTCCAAAAGGAATGTATTAGTTTACATTCCCACCAGCAGTGCAGAAGTCTTCCACTTTTTCCATACCTATATCAACATCTCTGGTTTGGGGATTTTGTGATGTGGGCTAATCTTATTGGGGTTAGATGATATCTCAAAGTAGTTTTGATTTGCATTTCTTTGATGATTAAGGATGATGAGCATTTTTTCATATGTCTATAGGCTGTGCGCCTGTCTTCTTCAGAGAAGTTTCTCTTTAGGTCCCTTGCCCACACTGGGATGGAATAACTTGTTCTTTTCTTGCTAATATGTTTGAGTTCTTTGTGGATTGGTTATTAAACCTTTGTCAGAGGCATAACCTGCAAATATCTTCTCCCATTCAGAGGGCTGTCTACTTGCTTTACCTACTATCTTCTTCGCTGTGCAGAAGTTTTTAATTTGATCAGGTCCCAGTAGTGTATTTTTTCATGCTGTTTCAATTGCCCAGGGGGTCCGCTTCATAAAATATTCACCCAAGCCGATTCCTTCAAGTGTTTTCCCTGCACTTTCTTCTAGCATTTTTATAGATTTTTATGTCTTAAGTTTAAATCTTTAATCCAGTGAGAATCTATCTTAGTTAATGGTAAAAGGTGTGGGTCCAGTTTCAGTCTTCTACAGGTCACCAGCCAGTTCACCCAGAACCATTTGTTAAATAGGGAATCTTTTCCCCACTGAATGTTTTTAATTGACTTGTCAAAGATCAAATAATGGTAAGTAACCGGATTCATCTCTTGGTTCTCTATTTCATTCCATACATCTACCTCTCTATTTTTGTGCCAGTAGCATGCTGTTTTGATCTCTATTGATTTATAGTATAGTCTGAGGTCTGGTAATGTAATTTCTCCTCCTTTGTTTTTATTTCTGAGTAATGTCATGTCTATTCGAGGTTTTTTCTGATTCCATATAAAATGAAGTATTTTTTTTTTTTGAGATCTTTAAGGTATGACAGTGGAGATTTAATAGGGATTGCATTAAAATTGTATATTGCTTTGGGTAGTATGGACATTTTAACAATGTTGATCCTTCCCAGTCATGAACATGGTATGTTTTTCCATTTGTTAACATCTTCAGCTATTTCTTTTCTTAGAATTTCATAGTTCTCCTTAGAGAGATCTTTCACATCCTTTGTTAGGTAAACTCCCAAATATTTCATCTTCTTTGACACTACTGTGAATGAAATAGAGTCCTTGACTATTTTTTCAGCTTGACTATTATTGGCTACATATTTGTGAGTGTTGATTTTGTAACCTGAGACACCGCTGTATTTCTTGATCACTTCTAACAGTTTTGTAGTAGAATACCTGGTGTTTTCCAGATATACAATCATATTATCTGTGAAGAGTGAAGGTTTGGTCTCTTCTTACCCTATATGGATGCCATTCATCGCCTTTTCTCCCCTAATTGTGATGGCTAAGACTTCCATTACAATGTCAAAAAGCAGGGGAAGCAATGGGCAACCTTGCTTGGTTCCTGATTTGAGTGGAAATGATTTTCAATTTAATTCCATTCCATATGATATTGGCTGGGGGTTTGCTGTAGATGGCCTCTACAGTTTAAGAAATATCCCTTCTATACCAATTTTCTTAAGTGTTCTGATCATGAAAGAATGCTGCATATTATCAAAAGCTTATTCTGCATCAATAGAGAGAATTATATGGTCTTTGGTTTTTAATTTGTTTATGTGATGAATTATATTTATAGATGTACATATATTGAATCAGCCTTGAGACCCTAGGATAAAACCCACTTGGTCATGGTGTATAATTTGTTTGATCTGTTGCTAGATTCTGTTTGTTAGGTAGGATCTTGTTGAATATTTTTGCATCAATGTTCATTAGTGATATTGGTCTATAATTTTCTTTTCTCATTGGGTCTTTTCCTGGTTTGGGGATCAAGATGATGTTTGCTTCATAGAATGTGTTGGGTAGTATTCCTTCTTTTTCTATATTTTGGAAAAGGTTGAGTAATATAGGTACTGGTTCCTCTTTAAAGGTTTGGTAGAATTCTGAGGTGAAGCCATCTGGTCCCGGGCTTTTCTTTTTAGGGAGATTTTTGTATAGTTGATGCTATTTCAGAACTTGATATAGGCCTATTCAACATTTCCACTTGATTCTGGCTAAGTCTTGGAAGGTGGCATGCTTTCAAGTATGGTCATTTTCCTTCAGATTTTCATATTTCTGAGAATAAAGTTTCTTGTAATATTCCTTAAGGATTTTTTGAATTTCTGAGGAATCTGTTGTTATTTTGTCTTTACCCTTTCTGATTGATGAAATTAGAGATTTGACTCTTTTTTTTTTTCCTGGTTAGGTTAGCCAAAGCTTTGTCTATTTTATTGACCTTTTCAGAAAACCAACTTTTTGATTTATTCATCTGTTGTATAATTCTTTTGTTTCAATTTCATTTAGTTCTGCTCTAATTTTGGTTATTTCTTTTCTTCTGCTGGATTTGGGATTGGAATGTTATTCCTTTTCCAGTTTCTTGAGATATCCCACTAAGATATTAACTTCCTCTCTTTCCATTCTCTTGGGGAAGGCTTGCAGAGCTATAAATTTCCCTCTTTGGACTGCCTTTGTGGTATCTCAGAGGTTCTGATAATTTGTGTGTTCATTATTGTTTTGTTCAGAAATTTAGTAATTTCCTTCTTAATCTCATCTATGACTCAACTATCATTCAGCATAAGGTTATTTAGCTTCCATGTTTTTGTATGAGTATTCAGAGTCCTGTTGGTGCTGAGTTCATCTTTTATATTCCATGATGGTCTGAGAAAGATGCAAGGAATAATTTCTATTCTTTTAATTTGCTGAGGGCAAACTTGTGACCTAAGATGTGATCAATTTTGCAGTATGTTCTCTGAGCAGGTGAGAAGAATGTGTATTCAGTTTTGTTATGATGAAATGTGCTGTTGATGTCTGTTAAATCCAAATGTTGAATGGGTAAGTTTTAATCCAAAATTTCTTTGCTTAGCTTCTTATTGGAGGATCTGTCCAACACTGCCAAAGGTGTGTTAAAATCTCTGACTATTATGGAGTTAGAGCAAATCAAGTTGCTCATGTCTGTTAGAGTCGCTCTTATAACTTGAGGCACATTTTGGTTGAGTGCATAAATATTAATAATTGAAATCTCATCATGTTAAATGTGACCCTTAAGATATATGAAGTGACCATCCTTATCTTTCCTTACTTCTGTTGGTTTAAAGCCTATTAAAGTATAGTCTGCAAATAAAATTGCAACACCTGCTTTTTTCTGATTTCCATTTTCCTGAAATATAGATGACCATTCCTTCACCCTGAGTTTATATTTATCTTTTAAGGTAAGATGATATTCTTGTATGCAGCAGATATCTGGCCTGAGATTTTGTATCCAGTCAACCAACCTGTGCCTCTTTAGAGGATAATTTAAGCCATTCATATTAATTGAGAATATTGATAAGCCTGGTAGAATTTTGGGTATTGAGTTTTTCAAAAGTCCAGTGGACATTTTTAATTCTTTCACCACTGTGGAAGTTGGAATTTGATCAAAAATTTCTGAGTGAGTTTACTTTTGTGGTGGAGGATTGCACTAGTCATTATGGAAGATAGGTCTGAGAATACCCTGGAGAGCTGGTTTAGTTATGGTAAATTTCTTCAACATGTAAATGTCATTAAAGTATTCAATTTCTCCATCATAAATGAAATTCAGTTTAACTGGATACAGGATCCTGGGTTGAAAGTTATTTTGTTTTAAGAGATTAAAAGTCTATGACCGCCCTCTTCTACTTGATGGGTTTCAGCAGAGAGATCTGTTGTCATTCTAATATTCTTCCCCTTGTAGATTATGGTTTTCTTACGTCTGGCTGCTTTCAGAATTTTCTCCCTCATGTTAACTTTAGTGAAGTTAATTATGATGTCCCTAGGAGATATCTTGTTCAGGTTGAGTTGTGCTGGGGTTCTGAAACTGTCTGCTATCTGCATTTCAGAATCTCTTGGCATGTCTGGAAAGTCCTCCTTCATAATCTCATGAAAATGGTCCTCTCTGCTTTGTGAAGCAACTTCATTGCCTTCAGGGATTCATAGAAGGCAAATATTAGTTTCTTTGGATTATCCCAAAACTCTCTGAGAGAATAATCCATTTTTGCTCTCCATTTCTCTTTCTCTTTAAGCATGTTGGAATGTTCAAAAGCTTTCTCTTCAATGTCAGAAATCCTTCCTTCTGCTTTCTCCATTCTGTTACTGAGGGATTCTTCTGTATTTCTTAGATCTTTGAGGGCTGCAAATTCTTGTGGCAGTGTGTCAAAATCTTTGGTGATTTTTGTCTTTGAATTCATTGAATCCTTGAGACAACTTTTGAAATGCTCCTTGAGTTTCTAATTCCAACTTTACCCCCAATCTATTAATGTTATTTGCAATCCAAACTCTGAATTCGATTTCTGACATCTCAGCCATTTGTCTTTGAATGGGATCTTCAGCTGTGTCTGCCATATCATTCCTTGGGGGAGTTGATCTACTCTGGTTATTCATGTTACCAGAGTTTTTTGACTGATTCCACCCCATGATTATTTTACACCATTTGGCCTCATGAGTAGATAAGGTGAAAGTGGTTTGAGGGGGGCTCCTGGAGTAGTGATTAACCAGCCCTTTGCCCAAAAGCTGGGACTGGTGTCTGTACCTATTCTCCAAGAGCTTTGCAAAGGACCTGTACAGTGCTACAGCTTGAGACTCTGGGGACTTGCTTGGTGTGGTGGGGTTAAGTGGCTCTTTTTTGTTTTCAGCTGGTCTCTGTCATACTATAGTGAATTAGTTACTCTGGGTTGAATTCTCAGCTGTGGAGAAATACCAGCAATTAAGTCAACCCCCCAACCCCTGGTGACAACTGGAAAAGGAAAATCAAACCTTCCCACAACCACACACCCAGGGTACCACTTTGGATAGTCTTCAGGTGATTGATCCAGTTTAAGAGGTCCAAATCAATTGTCCCAGTCAGCACCCAGTCTCAAGTGGGAGAGGTCAAAAGGTCTCCAGCAACTAGATAGAAGGGGTCTGCTAGTAGCTCGAGTATGACTCGTTCTGCTGCTCTGTGGAGTCAGAAGGACCCCCACAGCAAATGAATTAGTCTGGGATGATTGATGCCTCCTTCCCCACCTTGCACTTTTGTCACACCCAGTCAGTGGTAACCCCACAGGGCTGTGACCCAGTTCCCTCCAATGAGCAGATGCTCCAGGGGTTTGTGTCTGCCTCAGTCACAGGGAGATCTATGTCTCTTCAGCCAGGCTGCCGCACTCTGCCACCATCCAGCAGGGGGAGCAGAGACCTGACAACCTCGGAGGATTAATGGAAGCTGGAGCGGTTCACTCAGTTCCAGCCCTGCTCCTGATTGATGTTGCTGCCACTTATACTTTTAGAGAATTTGTGGTTCTGTCCTGGCTGTATTCCCCTGCGGACCAGACTCTGTTTGAGTTCACAGAAACTGTGACTCAGCTCCAGTCTGTGCCCCTGCCCAGAGCTGGTGTGTCTGTCTCCACTGCAGTCTGTGTTGGGTCAGTTGCAGTTAGAGCTCACAATGAGCAATCAGTTCAAGTCCCACCCTCCTGCTACCATCTTAGGTATGATCCCCTGGGGGTCAGGTGCTTCTTAGGCTCACTAAAGCAATCCTCTGATTTAGCTCTGCCCTGGGAGTATGTTGCCTATGTATGTGGGTCTTCTATTCTCTGTTCTTGCCCATCCTGCCCAGGCCGGTACTGCCTCAGGCATACCCTTTACTCATGAGACCTGCGTTTCCATCTCAGATCTGCTCCACCAGTGTCCGCCACCGGAAAAGATGCCTGGAGAGGCAGGGGGTATCTGTCCAAAATAGCTCAGGGGTGTGAGCCCTGTTGTTCCTGCAGCTGCCACTGCTGCTCTATGCCACTGGGCACCACCTCTCCCTGGCCTGAATGGTTCCTTCAGTCCACCATCTTCTCCTTATTCTTGTGCCACAGAATCAGCACAGACCTGCAACAGCCCATACCCTGTGCACACCTCTCAAGAAAATGCCCAAGAATCTGGACTCCATGGGGTACAGGCCTCCAGACCTCAGAGTGAGAGCAGAGGGGAGTGCTGTGAGTTCAGAATTGCAGGTAGAGCATATATACAGTTTTGTACAGTTTTATCCCTGGTGGGAGAGTGCCATGGCACCCTAGTAGGGGAAGGAGGTCCAGTTTTTAGAGGATCTCTCCCATTGAATAAAATAGGAGGATGTTTGAACTCTGCTCACTTGTTTGTAGAAAGTATACTGTGAGCCGTTCTCATGGGGAAGGGAACTCTTGTTTCCTTGGCGATGGTTTTTGCACCTATTATTTGTATCTTTGGGGTTGCAGCTCATGCTAGCAGCGTTGATGTGCATTCTTCAACCTTCCCTCTTGGGGCTCAGCTCCAAACCATCAGCTTACTTGTTAAACTTCTGTCCTTTAACTCTCCTTCTGGATAGGAGCCTCTGTGGAAAGCTGGCTCCAGATGTCCATCTTGCTCTGTCCCTTTGAAAATCCATTTCTTATTTTTATCCTTTGCACCATTGTGGAAGCTAGATTCTGTCCTTTAGTTTCTGGGTGTTTACTTTGCTGGTGGTCCATTATGGTGATCAGTGTGGAGCATAGGTCTAAGTATTTCCTGTAAAGCTAGTCTTGTTGCACTGATTTTCCTTAATTTTTGTATGTCAGTAAAATATTTGATTTTGCCATTTATTTTGAGGCTTAATTTAAGATGATATAGATTTCTGGGCTCAAAATTTTTTTGTTTAAAAAATTTAAAGACATGACCATTTTCCTCTGGCTTGGAAAGTTTCAGCTGAAAAGTCTGCTGTCACCCTGATGAATCTGCCCCTGTAGGTCAATTAGTGCTTACTCCTGGCTGCTTACAAAACTTTATCTTTTGTCTTGACTTTGGACAGGTTCTTTACAATGTGTCTTAGAGATGCTCTGTTTGTGTGGGGATGACCTGAGGTTCGATATCCCCCTCTTAAATGAGTGTTTCAAGATCTTTAGTGAAACTTGGGAAATTATTATTTATGATATCCTTCAGTAGGGCTTCCATTCCTTTGGGATGTTCTTCTCTCCCTTCAGGGATACCTTGAATGTATATGTTTGAAACTTCATGATGTACTTCTTTAACTGCCTGCATTAGCTCAAGAGCTTTTTTCTCCAATAAATAAAGCTTTATTCTCCAATAAATAAAGCTCTTAATTGATTCCTCCAATTCCTTAAGCTCTGCCTTACCTTTCAATATTCTTCATATCTTTCATCCATTTTTTGGTTCTGTTTTTATACTTTCTTGTCAATTCCCTTTATTGCCTTTATTATCTGTATTTTAAATTCCCTTTCTCTCATTTCCATTAAATCATTATAGGTGGAATCCTCTGTGGTAGTTATCTCATAATCCCTTGTGGGGGAAGTTATTCTGTTTTGGGTTTTCATGTTGCCAGAATTTTTCTCTTTGTCCCTCCTCATGTGTGTTTTCTCCTTATTCACTTCCTTCCCTAGTTTTTGCTTCTCATTACCTCCTTCATTTTCAATTACCTTGTCTCAAAGCTTAGGTGTTGAAGTGGCTTTTTGTTATAAGACCAAAAGGAAGATAAGGATAAAAAGCAAGAAGAGAGAAAAAAAATAAAGAAAAAGAAAAAGAGAAAAAAATAGAATAGGATGAAATAAAAGAATTGAAGAAAAAGAGATCAGGACAGAAAGAGAAAATGAGAGCAACAGGAGAAATGATGGCATTCAGCAGAGTGCTTTGACCATACCTTCAACTCTAGGAATTTGGGGCCTAGGCTGGGTGGGTACCTTGAAGTCAGGATCTCCTTACCAGCCTTGGCAAAAGCAAGAGATCACCTCTGCCAAATATAGGGGGAAAAATCAGCAGTATGTCACAGTGGGGACCTACCAGTATTGTCATTCCAAAGGCCAAAGGTAGAAGGACATCTTAAACCATGAGCTCCTGGTCTCCTTGAGCCAGACCAATGTCATGACCCCTCTGGCAAGACCATTGCCATGGCCCCACCGGTCCTCCAAGAAAAGAAAAATAGATAAAGAAAATTAAAAATACAATTATATAAGATAAGGAAAAACAGGATATCTTAGGTGTGCATGAGAAATTTATATGGGAAAGATGAAAAAATGTATAACAATCTCTATCAAAAAAGGGGGGAAAGCAAATCAAAACTACTTTGAGATATCATCTAACTCCACTAAGATTAGCCCACATAACAAAGTCCCAAAACCAGAGATGTTAATGTGGATGTGGAGAAAAGGGAACACTTCTAACTTCCTGGTGGGAATGCAAACTAATACATTCCTTTTGAAAATATATTTGGAGAATACTTAGAGATCTAAAAACAGATCTTCCATTTGATCCTATAATTCCTTTATTAGGTATATATCCAGAAGACCAAAAATCACATCATAATAAAGATATATGTACCAGAATGTTTATTGCAGCCCAATTCATCATTGCTAAGTCATGGAAGAAGCCCAAGTGCCCATCAACCCATGAATGGATTAATAAATTGTGGTACATGTATACCATGGAATATTATGCAGCCTTAAAGAAAGATGGAGACTTTACCTTTTTTGTGTTTACATGGATGGAGCTGGAACATATTCTTCTTAGCAAAGTATCTCAAGAATGGAAGAAAAAGTATCCAATGTACTCAGCCCTAATATGAAGCTAATTT
>CAUYON010022757.1:0-16892 GCA_963573935.1 Arctocebus calabarensis | reverse complement strand
AATACTTAAAGATTGTTAGTATGATTGTCATCCACATTTTGTTTTCTTTCTTTTTTTTGAGACACTGCCTCAAGCTGTCACTCTGGATAGAGTGCTGTGCCATCACAACTCACAGCAACCTCCAATTCCTGGGCTCAAGCGAGTCTCCCGCCTCCGCCTCCCAAGTAGCTGGGACTACAAGTGCCCGCCACAACGCCCAGCCATTTTTTGGTTGCAGCCGTCATTGTTGTTTGGCGGGCCGGGCTGGATTCGAACCCGCCAGCTCAGGTGTACGTGGCTGGCGCCTTAGCTGGTTGAGCCACAGGCACCGAGCCAGACCTATCCTTCTCAGAAGAATGCTTTACTCCCCCAAAGACTATCGCTCTCTCTCTTTCCTTTTTGCTAAAGTAAATAGCCCCCAGGTACCTAAGAGCAATTGTTCCCAAGCAAGGTAGCAGCAGTCTGGAACCTAGATAAGCCGGCCTGAGACCTGGCCAGTCCCAGGCTCTGACGAGCAGTGGCAGCGATGGGCTATGACAATCCTCCAGTTCAAATATTACCATGTTTGCTTCAAAGTTCATTATTATTATTTTTATATGGTACCCATTAAGTAGGAGGACACCAGTCCCATCCCCTCCTCCCTTCACCTCTCCCGCATTTCCCCTCCCCCCCAACTTGAATTGAATTTCGTTTTTCTCTTATGTGGGCTTGCATTAGATCGTCTGCTGGCTTCATATTAGTATTGAGTACATTGGATGCCTGCTTTTCTATTCTTGTGATATGTTACTAAGAAGAATGTGTTTCAACTCCATCCATCTCCAAGATGTAGAGTCTCCACCTTTTTTTGTGGCTGCATAGTATTCTATGGCATACATATACCACAGTTTGTTAATCCATTAATGGGTTGATGGGCACTTATGTTGTTTCCACAGCTTGGTGATTACCAATCGAGCTGCGATAAACAGTCTAGTGCAGCGGTTCTTCAAGCTGTGGGTTGCCACCCACAGAAACTGTATTAAAGGGCCACAGCATTAGGAAGATTGAGAACCACTGGTCTAGTGCAAATGTCTTTATTATAAAAAAGATATTTTTTTCTTCTAGTTAGATGCCTAGTAGTGGGATTGCAGGGTTAAATGTGAGGTCTAATTTGAGTTCTTTGAGGATTCTCCATACTTCTTTGCAAAGAGGCCGTGGTAGGTTGCAGTCCCACCAACAGGGTAAAAGTGTTCCCTTCTCTCCACATCCATGGCAGCATCTGCAGCTTTGGGATTCAAAGTTGATTTTTGATCAAAAACTTCTTTTAAGCGTGACTTGGGGTGCTGAGAGCCACTTGTATTTGACAGTCCTTTGCTACATTTCACGTAGCCGTTTTACAAACTGGGCCATGTCATGCCTTCTTTTGGGACTTAGCAGTACTCTGAAAACTTTTCTCCTTTTAAGTATTTTCTATCTTACATATTTAACTTTCCTGAACACAGTTGCTTCTCTAAGACAAAAGACACATGCCCCGGAGGAGCAGGACGATAGGTAATGAGTGACATTTGCCTTGTGACTTCAGCAGGACCGCCCTCACCTCTCTCCTCATGGGCCATCAGCATAAATTCTTCAGGTTTTACTTTTCACTGTGAATTCTTTCTGAGTGTGGTGGGGCTTTTCTCCTTTACAGCTTCCCATGCAGTAAAAAGAACTAACATCTAAGGTCCTACGTGGGGCCCGTATCCCTGAGAATGGGGTGGGAGAGGCTGGCACAGAAGGAAGGGGCTAGGAGAGGCTCAGAGGGTGGTGCTGACATCCAGTGAGTCACTGCTGTCTTAGACCCTGGGTTTCTGGGTTTCAAAGTGTGGGCATTGCATCCGAGGACCTTCTCTGCCTTTACACAATTACTTTACTCTTTGATTAATGAAATCTTTGGCCCTTTACAATTTTTATAGATGTAAAAATAGATCACTTTAATTTGTTTATTTATTCCACAAGCAATTACTGGGCTTCTGTTTTATACAATGTACTCTGATAATGAATGTATGCTGGCACATGACAGACTAAGACTCAGTTCCTTTTCCAAAATTCTCGTGGTTCTATTTAGGGAAGAGCCAAATAAATTATTTTGGCAAAACATGGCAAGGTCTTAAGAAATGCACAAATACGTCCCAGCAGTGTTGGGAGTAAAAGCCTCTGATTCTGCTACAAACATTTTAGAGCCTCCACCCTGGAGCATTTGCATCGGAGGTGAATCTCAAAAGATGGACAGAGCTGCCAATAAGTTGCAGATATTACAATAGACTGACTTGTCCTTTTTGGCGACATTTAGGTCACGTGTAGATTTTTTGCTGTTATAAATGATGTCACAGTACATGTGGTTATCTATATCAACCCAATCTAAATCTGTATCCATAGCCATGTCTATGAGTAGGAAACGGTATAGATAAAAACAGAAAGCTGAAAAGCACAGAATATGAGGTTGGACAATTAAGTTTGCAAACTCATCCTGGAAAAAGTGCTCATTCCTTCCCTTGGGAAGCTATACCCTGATGCCAGCATCCAGTCCATCCAACTTGCAAAACAATTTTGGAACTTTTTTCTGGAATGGCCATTATAGCTGTCACCATGCTAGGTCTGACAATTAAGTCCATGAACTCATCCTAGAAAACGTGCTGTGAAGGGTGGACCAGGCACGGGCATAGGTGCACAGCTTCCCAACGGGCGTACCTGGAAGGTGACCATAGTGACATTCAGCAATCAGGTATGTGGCACTCTTTCTAAGGTGAGTTCGCGAGCTTAATCATTCAACTTCCTATTTGACCACTTCCAGGGGGGAGGTCTGAAACAGAAGGCTGAGTAGCAGGCCTGCAGGAGCACCCCTGCAATGCTGCAGACAGAGGCCTCAGGCCGTGCTGCACACTAGATAATGTAGGGCCAGGGTGGCGCCTGTGGCTCAGAGGAGGAGGGTGCTGACCCCATATTCCAGAGGTGGCAGGTTCAAACCTGGCCCTGGCCAAAAATAGCAAAAAAAAAAAAAAAAAAAAAAAAAGGTTTATACCCCCAGCCCAGTTTCCAGGTCACAGCTGCATGGAAGCAAGCAGACCCTCCGCCGGAGACAGAGATATCGGTTCTTTGGAAAATTCCCCACGTGATTCCAATGTGTAGTCAAACTGGAGGACCCATATCAGATGACAAGGGGCCATCAGGCATTTTGACCTGGTGGATGGCATTCCTTGAGTGTATTTTAGAAGGACCCACAGGTGAGCAGCACAGAGAGGATATAAACAGAGATGTGTCTAGAAGCAGGAATGGTGTCCACAGACAGCAGTGAGGGAGGGTGGCCGTGAGGCTTCCAAGGGGCAGAATCTGAGAAGCTGTCATTGGTGGGTCTGGGGAGGAGCTCCGTGCAGGTGAAAGGAAGCAGGAGGAGCGGAGGCTGGATTCTAACGTCGTGGCTGTGCCTCCAGGTGACAGTGCCACTAAGCGAGACAGAAGAGAAAGGTGCCTCAGAGCATCATGGGAGAAGAAGTGTGCTCACCTGAGGGTCTATGGGAGGAACGTCCTGGGCACGACATGTGGACCAGAAGCACGTGTTTGGGAAACATGGATTGTGGAGGGTTGTTGGGCCGCACGGGGCTGCGATCCCCGCAGAGCAGTGGCACCTGCACAGCACCTGTTGAGCTTCTGAAACTGCCAGAGCCCACCCCACCTTAGACCAGTTAGCTCCGGGACCCTGGGCTGGGATTGTACTGACCACTTAATGTGAATTAAAAAACTGATCTTGTGGGTGGCACCTGTGGCTCAGCGAGTAGGGCACTGGCCCCATAATACGAGAGTGGTGGGTTCAAACCCGGCCTCGGCGAACTGCAAAACAAAAAATAGCCGGGCGTTGTGGTGGGCACCTGTAGTCCCAGCTACACGGGAGGCTGAGGCAAGAGAATCGCCTAAGCCCAGGAGTTGGAGGTTGCTGTGAGCAGAGTGATGCCACGGCACTCTACAGAGGGTGATAAAGTGAGCCTCTGTCTCTATGAAAAAAAAAAGAGAGAGGTAAAAAACTGATCTTGTGCACACAATCCTATCACCATCACCACTTCACAGATGATGAGGTTGAAGATTAAGAGATGAAGGTTTTTCAGCCTGAGGGGGAAGAGAGAGAATGTGGAGCCTGGGCCCACCTTTGACGCCTCTGCTCTGCTGTGGGAAGAAGCAGGCAGGAAAGTGGGGTGTCCTCACGGCCCAGTGGAGGGCTGGCCTGACCTCTTGGGGGATAGGCATCTGGATTTCAAAGGTTCTTGAGTTCCAGGAACCTTGAGCAGTCCTCGACTCGTGTGTCAATGGAGGCCTTGCATCGCCCTGCCTGGGCTCAGCTGTTCTTGTCTTCTTGTCTCGTCCTCTGTGTTCAAGTTCTTTGTTCTTTACAGCCACAGTAAAAGGGTAAATGATAGGATTTCAGAGGCAGAACGCCTCCTTCAGAAGTCCATTTGGATGACTGAGAAGTGGATAACAGATTTCCAGAAAAAACAAAATCCAAATTTAAAAAACTATTGTCATCCTCTCCCTAAAACATCTGAACCGACAGCAGAATCGAATGTGTTTCTGAGTTACTACAATTCACTCCCTCCCTGGGTATTTGAGGAGCAGGAATCCCTTAAACATGTCGTATCCACGGGCTCTGAGATGGTTTCCACTGACTGTGGTACTTGGCTGGGACAAGTTGGCCAACTGGAACAGACCATTCCATTTGAAGCTTCAACTATCTCACATCTCACTAGCTAATGCAGTCTATTTTTTCGCATGTGTGTCAACTTTATAAGATTTTTAAGATGAAAACCAATGAAGCAGCGTTGGTACAAAGCAGAAAGTTAGAACAAATTGTCTCTGCTGAAGTGCTTCCTTTGAAACCTCCCTTTTGCGTTCCTTTGGAGGGGCGTGTGTCTGTGTGCACAACACGGACGTGAGGGTCACACACATGGAACAACTGGCGTCTTTGTTTAGCTGTTAAGTTCCACAGCACTGCCAAGCTCTATCCAACAGCCCGTCCCACTGCCCGCCGCAGCATCTGCTTTTCCTTTTTATTAGGGGCCCCTGGAACACTCACGATTCCTGGGGGAAGTCAGCACCCACAAAGTGCCAGTGGGCGTTCTCGCATTGCAGATAGAGTCCAGCAGAGATGTGCCCCTGCCTCCGCTCGCTTTGTCCCACGCCCAGAAGCCCAGCACTGGCACTTCCTCCTCTTGCATGGTGGTGAGACCCCATTACCAGCAGGGCCTCCTGGGGGGACGAGTGGGGGCTGCAGGAACAGGGCTCCAACAGGGACTCTCTGTAGAAGTCTTGTTTTTCCCTCGCTCAAACTGCTCTTCCTGGTCGTTTAGTGACCTTGGGTTTTTATTGTTTTCTTTTCTCCAAGCGAGGATCTAAGTTCCGAAATGTGGATGTTTCACTTAGCTGCCTTAATTAGCTTTTGAAGAATGTCTGTCTTCTGGTCATAGTGCGTCCTAAAGTTGGTCACAGGCATCTGCGTTTAGTCATAGCCCTAAATCACCTCAGGTGGTATTGACTCTTTTATCTTCAAAGAAAACAACTGTGTCTGGCCCAGGTGCCCTTGCTTCTATAAGGGGAGGTATTCTCAAGGTCTGGACTTTCCACCACCCTATTGAGCTCTGTATTCAATCTGAGGGTATAGAAATGAGATGCCATCCACATCCAGAAGTCCTATGGGGCAATTTACTCAATATAAACTCCAGCGTGGCTGCTGCATTCCTTCCCCCGGGGAGTTAGCGGTTTCTCTTTAGACCTGTGAGTGGTGATGCTGAGGCTGGGCCCCTAGTGTGGCTATGGGAAGGGCCGGGTGCTCTCCTTTGGGGTTGTGTGTTCTACATTCGTTCTCCCTGGCTCAGACCTCTTCAAGCTTCTGGGCCTCAGGGTTTCTCTTTGGAGTCTCCTGAAGTCAAGGGGAAGGTCTGTGAGTACTTGGAAAGGAAGCAGAGTTTTCTCTGTAAAACCGGGCCCAAATGGCTACCAGCAAGGACTGCAGGTAGCAGGGTCCAGAGAAAAGGGGAAGCTGAGACTGTTTGCAGTGGGCCGTGGCTACCGATGCTACGGATGCCTCTCTCCCGGATCCTGCCACACAACTGTGTGTGTGCATGTGTGTGTTAGTGCACGACTTAAGAGACATTTTTAAGCCTCAAGGGATAAATAACTCTTGAAACTTTGCCTCCCTCTGAAACGTTTTACCATGGACCCGTCCCAGGTCATTTTCCACATGTGGCCAGGTCTATTTCAGTCTTCCTTTGGGGTTTGATACTTTGTGATTCCTCAGAGTGACCAAACAGAATGACTTTTCTTTTGTAGCTTTAAGTGGTAGAGGATGCGTGAAATATTTCGTGGAAAAGTGCTCAAAAAATGTTAGTTTTTTCTTCAGTGGATTCATGGAATAAATGATAGGAAGATTGCTAAGTGTGTCATTTGCTGGGAGTACCCAGACGCACACATGTGTGTGCATGCTCACACACAGCTCACACACACACAGACACTTACATAAATATACACACTCTTTTGTGCACATTCATATTCAGACATTTGCTCACTCACACACTTGCATATTCAATACACATATACATGCAGAGTCACACACATTTACACAGATGTACTCACACACTCACACAAACTCAAACACACACGCTAACACACGCACTGGCTTAGAACATAGACACACACTACATGCACACCCACACACACATTGCACCCATGAAAGTGCTCACACATATCTGCACACCTGTGCACACTCACACCTGTGCATATGCACTCACACACACGCCGATATACTCACACAACACACAATCATCAAGTGCAATCACACTCACCTACATGCGTGCAACACATGTTGCTCTTGAGAATCGGTTGAGACTAGGCTTCCCGTTCCCACCACTGTTGAGTTTTCAATGACACGTGCATTTTGCATTCTGTCAGGTCAGCAGTTTTAGAAGTGATCATCAAGTGACAGTTTTTATCAGATGTTTCCATTTTAAGCTATCCATCCTTCCAAGGAACTTCCTGTCATGTGCATGCAATAAAACAGAAAATAGATTTCATGGGGCAAGAGGAAGGCTGAACATTCCAAATGAGCCGAAGTTAAAGATACTGTGAGTGCCCCTGAACTGTGGTTGGGCAGAAAGCTTCAGATACAGGCTCCACTCAGGGGAGAGTGTGTCCTGCCCCTGGAATTTCTAAATTAAGATCTTTGAACCTTTGCTGGTTGAGTGATTGGAAGCAACCCCTGAATTTTGCCAAATCTCCATTTACTCTTTTGCAGTAGGGGTTTCCCAGGCAGAGAGGAGGGAGAAATTGCAAGCAGGAATGATTCAAGAGCAAATTTCAACCCCCGCCATTTAAAATGTGTTATCTCTCAACCTCCGATTCACCATCAATATTCATGATCAGCTATTTAATGAATTTACAATTGTAAAATTGGTAAATAAAGCAAACAATCAATACTCTTCTGATGATGCCTTAAGCATCTTTCCTGTCAAGGTTAGAATACCCTAGAATTCCCTGCATGTCCACTCACATTTTTGACCCACTATCCTTGTTCGACTGTTTTCTTCCACACCAGCCCTAAGAATTGATGAGACTTTGCTGAAAATGTTCTTTCCAGGAGGACCTGCTCTCAACTTTTGGCTGACAGGCGGCCAGCGGACTGGCCTCCTCTGTGGGTGAAGTGAGGATACGCTTCTGCCTGGCTAGTGAGAGCGAGTTTAACCACCACAGTGTTCAGAGAGAGCGTCCAGGAAACGTCTCCTCCAGTGCACATGAGTCATGAGTGCAGCAGGCAGCCCTGCTCATCCCCCGAAGGCTGATGGAGCAGACTCGGCTCCTGGCAGGCAGCGTTTCTGGACTTAAGTGCCCACTAACCAACTACACCAGGGCACTGCATGACCTCGGAGGAGCCTGAGGCTTGGGTGTGTGTGTGCACACATGTGTCGGAGTCGTCGCCAACCCCACCTGGGGTCACAGAGCCACTGTGCAGGGCAGCAAGCCAGCACTTTGAGGTGGGAGGACTCTGCTCACTGTGTCACAGACCCACTTGCTCAGGGAGCCCTGAGGGAAGCTCACCAGGGCTCCTGGCACAGTGCAGACATCTAGAGGCTCTCTAAATTGGTCACTTGGAGCAGGCGGCTCCGTGCTCACGCTTCGGCTGCCCCTTGGAGCAGGGGACACATCAGGAGCTCTGGCCGGCTCCCTCCTCGTAACAACATAGGAAGGGGGGCAGAGGGGCTCCGAGGGGTTCAGAGTGCCATCCGAGAAGGTGAGGCTGCAGCCCTGAGCTGCAGCTCTAGGATCAAAGTGGCAGTGAGAGGAGCCTTTCAGGGTTTTGTGAAACTCTGCTTGTCCAGAGACATTAGCAGCAAGCCCCAGATGTGAGGAGCAACAAAGGGGCAAAGTGGGGCTCAGGCTGCCTTTTAGCCAGGAGATACAGGGGATCCCCCCACAGAGGCTTGGCGATGCCCTTCTCAATGCCCACTATGCTCCTGTCACTGGGCCTGTGCAAAGTTACTGCCACAGCACCCTGTGCCCCAGCACCAAGTCCCTAGGGCGGAGGGGAGGCGCTATATGGAATTCTCTTGAGTGAGTAAATCAACATTGCTTGCTATGTCAAGAGACAAAGGGAGGGAAGGAGAGTATAAATCATGGGAGGTTACAGCTGCTGGGGTGGGGAGCTCAGATATGAACAGAATAACGAATAATAACAGGAGCGAACACGTTCCGGGGGTATCCCAGGCATAATTCAGAGGTCTTTACTTGTAGGTTTAGGTTTTGTTATCACGACCAGCCCCATTAAGGCAAGTGTGCTGGACCCACTTCACAGAGGAGAAAACAGGGCTCGTTGGTGGAGGTGGGCCGACGCCCAGACCTCAGTTCTGGACAGTTCTTTCATCCGTTCCACACTGCCGGTTCATTCTCTCTCCCATGGCAGGCACGCTGTCGTTCATCTGAGCCATCCCTCTGTGCAACTGTCTCCATTCAACAGGAGAGGGACAGAGTCCAGGGAAGCGTTGTGTGGGGACTCAGGTTCCAGGTCCTGCTCCTGTGACCGCTCTGCCACGTTCTCCATGGCTGGAGGATAATGGGGCAACCCAAGCCACGAGGGCCACAGCTACAGAGAACTAGAAAAAGTGCTGACTGCCAGTGTGAGGTGTCACCCATGGCCATCAAGGAAGGCGGGTTTGGTCAGTGGGTCGTGGAGTAAAGAAGGGGTGGGAAGTGAAGAAGAAAGGAAAGATGATAGAGCCCTGGGAGACTGTCACGGGTTGAGGTAGGAAGAGGAAGAAAAGGGTAAAGGGAAGTGGATAGTTGGGGCTGGAGGTGCAGGGGACGCTCAGACCCGTCTCATGTCAGGGGAGCCGAGGGAGCCCTTGCAGGGACAGACATAAATCATGGAGGTCATAGCTGCTGGGCTACGAAAAGAGCTGGTGGGCAGAGGCTGGAGGCTGCTGGGAGGTGCTGTGTGGTGGTACAGGCCTGTCAAGGTGTCCCCACTTTGCCTTTCTCTGGAGCCCTCACTTCCAAGAGGGGCCCAACCCATCACCTGTGCTGTTCTGTGGGAGGTGCTTCCTTGGGGTCTGCCCCACCCCATGTTTGCACCTGTGAGTGAAGCCCAGGCTCACTCTTCTCTGTCTTTACACCCGTACATATGTCCTTTCAGGAGATGGCAGTGGAAACTAGGGATCTTTGCTGCAATTCATTTTAGGCAGAACCATATCTCAAAGGGGCAGTGCTCTCACTCAACTGGCTGCTTTAGTGAAGAACAAGAGGATGTTTGCACATGGCGTAAAGGGGAAAGGGAAACCAAAAATTAGGAACAGGAAATAAAGTCACCTGCAAAATCCCCCAGGGATAGTAGGCAACCTGGTCACCCACTGGGGAGAGATCACCCTAGGAACAAAGACTCATCATGCAGGAAGTTGGGCAGCACTGGGCAGCGTGGAGAAAAGTGTCCTGGACTTCAGCCAATCAGCAGTTTGAAATCACAGCGCTCAGCACCGCCTGAATGATCCCCAGGATCATCTCATTTCACAGGGGGAACGATCCTGAATTCCTGAGATAATTTATCACCTCCAAGGAGCGTGGCCAAGCAAGTGTATCTGCCAGGAATGGGACTTAGAACTGTACTCTAGCTCCTGGAGCTCATGGGAAACAACAGAGTATTTTTATTACAGATAATCCATTTTTGACATTTGCTAAGTGTTTGAAATGTCTCCAGCATGGCACAGAATGTGAACTACACAGCAGGTGTGTGCTCTTAGGTCAAGAAAGTGAACGCAGGCCCAAGTTCAGTGTCATCAAATAGGCTGCCCAGGAAGACGCGTCCTGAGCATTTGTGACACTGGAGGCCTCTTTACCCATCACTCTGTTCTATGAACAAGTGATGTTATTCCTGCTTTAAAGCAAAGAGCAATAGCCCCAGGGAATTCATGAGTCACCCTCCTGGTGAGAAACCAAGATGGAAGGGACATGCTGAAATGTAGATCAATTTTTACTGTCATTGCTCCCTCTCGCAAATACACAGTGGCTTTCGCTTGAAGAAATAGCTGACTGAGAGTTTCTCTGTGGAGAAACTACATGAAAGTCCTTCTGTCTGAAGGACTCAAGAAAGACATCAGGGTAACTCCTTCACATTTGATTGGTTATATCCTTGATGTGCTGTTTCTCTTATTATTTCTATGTATTTAGGAGGCTAAAGAGTTAATAAACAAAATGTAATATTTACTATGTCTTGTTGAAAAAGGACAAATGTATTCTTCAAGGCAATTAATTAGAAAAATATTTCTTTTAAAAATTCTCATCCCCTATGCTTTAGGGAGAGGTGTGAGATTTGCGTCTTCCCGCCACTAGATGGCGGCGTCTGCGCGCTGAGTCCGGCCGGCGCCCACGCTCGGGGCCGGGGAAGCGCCGCCCCGAGGGCAGCAGGCCAATCGTACCCCATGATTGCACTAATGTACACAGCTACGATTTAAGAAAATATAAAATAAAATAATAAAATAAAATAATAAGATAAAATAAAATAATAAAATAAAATAAAATAAAATAATAAAATAAAATAAAATAAACCGAAGGGGATCAAAACTCACAGTTCATCTTATACGCCTCTGACGCCCAGCTTTACTCAACTTCTCTCCCGCTGGAAGGACTAGCAATGGCTCTCTTTTGCCAAAGGCTAACGTCACCTATGTCCCCCCGTCGGGCTGACCGTCTCTTGACTTTCCCCGTGCGCTGTGTCTGGGGAGTGGGCTGTGCAGGCTCAGCAGCGCAGACCCCCGGCCTGGTAGTGGGTGTCACCGCGCTGGGCTTGGGGCCCCAGGCCTTCCCTCTCTCTGTCCCCGTTTCTTCCTTGCGCTTCTTCGCGTGTCCGCCCTGCCTTGTCCTCTCCGTGGTCCCACCCTCACCGTGGGCGATGGCTCTGCAGGAAGCGGCCTCCTCCACCTGCAGCTCTGGGAATCCCTCCTGAGCTGTGTGGCTGGACGCTGCGGGCCGTATTCCGCGGCAAGGGGTCTCTGCGGCGGTGGCGGGGCCTTCCTCACTGCGTGCGTCCCTCCCGTGCCCACTAGCTGGGCAGCCTCCTGTTCAGATACTGCACCGCAGCCCGGAGATGCGGGGAGTGTCTGAGTTTCACCTGCCGGAAGAAACGACTCAGTCGGCGTCTAGGAGGGGACTCTGACACCGCTATAAATGTTGGCGTGATGCGGGTGGCGAGGGAGGGATGGTCCCCTGTCTGAGGCCCTTGAGGAAAGGTTGTGTGAATGAGGATGGGCGTGTGGTCCCCCAGAGGGAGGGGAGGTGCATCCTTCCTTTCTGTAGGGTCTGTGTTTCCCTGAGTGTGGCTTTGCTGTCCCTCTCTTTGGCCTGGGGCAGCTGGTCTCACCTGGCTGTTCCTAGGATTCTAGCTCATTCGCTTCTCACGGTTCTCTTCCCAGACTGGCCTTGGCACACATATGGATAATCCTGGATCTGGCGATGAGTTTGGAAGAAGCGGAGCTATGTACCCTTTGGATGGTTTGGTTCTGAGCTTTAGGTCTTTAGGTCATGTAGTTCTTCTATTAAAGAACTACATGAAAGTTCTATTCATGGCTGCTGTGTTCATTAGTCTCTAAATAGGGCTGGGAAGACAAAGTCTAATAATATATTATACTATTAAGTGTATTATTTTTCTTGGCTTTTTCTCTATGAATATCTTTATCTTATCATTCTTACAGCCTACTTGGCAAATCATCTTCTTTCGTAGGGCATGCCATTTCAAAGAAAATTTGTATTTTTTTTTATTCTTTAATCCAAATCTTTTAAAATGTTAGATGGCAAGAAGATTAACTAGATAGGCATTAATTTGAGTGGTTTGTTGGCTGACAGTTGTAGGGCTGTTATAGTGTCTTCATGTGACTTCATAGTCTGGTCTGATCATATATTAATTCTTGTAGACAGCAATAAAATGACAATTGGAGAACCTGGATGAGGAGAGTCTCTCAAGGGTTTGGTCTGGTCTTGCTTTGTTTTTGTTTTCACTGCTTTGCATCCACTATCTTGGTTTATTCAGGCTGCTATAAAATACTATAGAGAGTCTCTCAAGGGTTTGGTCTTGTCTTGCTTTGTTTTTGTTTTCACTGCTTTGCATCCACTATCTTGGTTTTTTCAGGCTGCTATAAAATACTATAGACTGAGTGGCTTATAAACAACAGAAATTTACTTTTTTATAGATATAGAGAATGGAAAGTGCAAGATCAAGGCCCTGGTATATTTTGGTGTCTGGTGAGGGTCCACTTTCTAGTCCACACATGGACCCAACTTCTTGTGTTGGTACCTCCTTTAGAGGGCACTAATCCCCTTGTGGAGGGCTCCACCCACGTGGCCTAGTCGCCTTCCCTACCTGACCTTCTAATACCATCACAAGGTGGGCTAGAATCTCAATGTATGAATTTGGAGGAGACAAACATTCAAGCTGAAGCTATATTTAACATGAGGCAGCAGCCAAGTTTTATACTATCAATACAAGTTTTCTACTCAAAAAAGGGGCTAATTATCAGAAGAGTTTGGAACGCTCACCCACAACCTAAGAATGGGAATTGCTTTCTGCATTGTTAGAAGACACAGAGGGTCTTGCTCACAGTTGACAGATGAGCTCCCTGAGGGACCCCCAACATCATGTTTTGATCCTTTTCTTAGGAGTGGAAATTGTGAGACCCTGGGGAAATCTCATTACACATTTCTTTTGCCTTATTGGAAATAGGAAGAGATTAATTTTCCCCTAATCTTTCGATGGAGGTGCCTGTGTCTGAAAGGGCAAACACGCAAGACTTCTATATAAAAAAGTCTAAGCAGCAGTTTCCATTGTTCCTCGTTTATGTTCAATGAAAATATGCAGCCAGTCTTGCAGAAACAGGGTGCTAGAATCTCTACATGCCTTGGTTTATACCTAATCTCTTTATCCCACTCTCTCCCCTGAGATGAAAAAATTCTTACACGGTCATGCCCAGGGTTTCAGGTTCCATTGAACACAGTTTTAATTTTATTAGGTCTAGTAAAAAATAACTATGACTTTATGCTATGTATAAACACAATTTGTATAAAGGAGTCAAAGAATCATTGTACATAATCTGAGTGGCATCTCAGAAGGTGAACAGAATTCACGGGCAGGGTGTGGCAGTCAGTGAGCCCTGGGAGGGTCTTTAAGGATTTGAGATCAAAAGTTTCAGAGTTCAGACCCACTCTACCCTTACTACATGAGTGGTCTTGGAAAACTTACCAAGCATCAGTTACACAATTATAACACAAATATCAATTAAAACAACCACCGCTTTTGCTCCACAAGCACTACGCTCAATACTTTCTATTCATTAACTTATAAGTAACCTTAGTAGGTAGATAAGTCGTCAGGCAAAGAGCTGGTGGGGTTTGAAAGCAGGATGGTTCTATCCTAGAGGGGGATATTTTTCATATTTATGAAAGCAGTTGTATGGAAATCTACCAGGGAAGGTACAAAACTCCCCAAGGAGACTGGAAGCCACATAAGAATAAGAGATTTATGGTGTTTACGCTGTTGAACAAAGATCATGCTATGTACAAGACTGGATTGTAAGTCAAACAGCCAGGAAGTAAATCTCTTGTGAAGAAACACATTGAAAAGTGAAATTATCTCGCATGATGAACAGCAGTCAAAATAAATGCTAATGTTTGGATGGGGGGAAATTTCAGCAGGTTGGAAAAGTAAAACCATGTTAGCTATGGGCCAAAGGAAATGGAAAGACCATATAAAAATTAGTTCAGAAAATCAACTGTGAATTAAGCCCCCGAAAGAAACCGAAATCCCAATGTAGATAAGCCTGAGGAAGGGAATGATATTTATGGCCCAAGGTCTATGAAAATGTTTAATCTTTCATAAATCTTTTAATTTGTGTCTAGCCCAACACTCTTCCCAGAAGACTGTAATATAGAAGATAATTGTTTATTTTTTTTAACTTCTGAAATTTACATGTAAAACATGTAATATAGTCTTATCTTGGAGAATTTTTCTTAGTGGGGCAAATAAATCTCATTTCTTTTAAAGACAGCATGAGTGGACTTCTCTGCTGATAGACATTTAGGTTTCTTATAATTTGATGTCCATGATGTAACAATAAACATTCTTGTTCACATCTCTACAAGAAATATGTGTTTATGTTGGACACATTTCTCAAAGCTGAATTATTGAGTTAAGGGGAATGTATATTTTGATAGGTTTTGCCAATTTCATCTCCTGGAAATCTTTGATAAATTCTACTTTAATTAGCATGTATACATGTCTGCATTTGTACCATGAATGAATATTATTAATCCCTTAAATTTTTATAAATCTGTGTGAGGAAAAAAAATCTCATTTGTATTGTGATCTACATATTTTTAATTAAAATTGGGTTGGAACTTGTGTTTTAGGCTTATTTACCACATGCATTTCTTCCTCTATAAACTGTTGATGTCCTTTGCTCATTATTCTATATACTAAGTACATTTTTTCTCAGTGATTCATAGATTATCATTACTCTGCATAGCTAGGATGAATTTAGGCCAAGTGGGTTTTCTGAAGCTTATAGAATTTAAGGGGGTCATCTGTTTTAGAAAAACAATGTGAAACTAAGTAAGAATGAGACAATTCATTGCTCAGCCCTTGCCACAGCTTTAGAATGAACCTGGGCAAGTAGGTGGTCCTCAGCTTAAGCTTTGGTATCTTCATGGAGAATCAGAGTCTTCTAGAACTTACCCCTCTGTTATGTTTGTAGCAAGTATTTTGGTGTTAATTTTTATGTTTGCAGATCTTTCAATACTTTCCATTATGACTTATCTTCTTGGAAGAAGCAAAGTCCTTTTGGGGTTATGCACATCATGTGGGTCTTGGCCGTGCCTGTCTGGTTTCTGTGTCGACCCTCCGAGCTTAGCATGGGAACCAGTGTGGTTGGCTTCAGTGGTAAAGGGGATGAAATGATCACACGTATGTCTTAAATGCTTGTTCCCAATCTGTAACTATAAAACTGCCCTCTTTACCTCGCCATGTCCTAGCATCTGTTGAACCTGAGTTTTGAGGGTGTGGGATACTGAGCATTGTTCCTGGGCCTGGCTGTTTGCCTGTGATTGCCCTGGTCTTGTTTCTCCACCATCTTTTCATTGACTTGTAGGAGTTCTGTGAATGTTCTGCTTGACTAAAGGCTTTAGCTTTTGCTTCTCAGTTCTAGTGTAGAATTAAAAAAATATTTTTCTGCCATAATAAGATTTTAGATAGGGAGGAAGGTGGCTGTCTTCGTCTGTTTTATACTGCTATAACAGAATGCCTGAGCCTGGATAATTCATAAAGAACAGAAATTTATTTCTCGAAGTTCTGAAGGCTGGGGAGTGTAAGATCAAGGCATGGACATGGTTAGTGTCTGTGAGGTCTTTCCTCTGTTTCTGAGATGAACCCTACAACCTCTGGAGCGGAGAAATACTCTTCTTCACAGGGCAGAAGAGAGGAGAAAGCAGATGCCCTCCTGAAGTCCTTTTTATAATAGAACAGCATTCACTCACCTCTGAGGGCAGAGCTCCCGTGACCTAGGTTCTTGTCAGCAGCCCCACCTTCCAGCACTTTTTCATTAGCAGTAAGTTTCAACACGAGTTTTGGAGGTGGGAAAAACTGTCACACCATAAGAGTGGCAGTGCATTTTCAGACTGTCATTACATCAATCTTCTCTAGGTTTGAAATCCTCAGGGAACTGGTAAACATCCTGCATTTCCTAAGAAGAATATTCAAATTATCTAGGTAGCTACTTCAGAGGCTGAGGCAGGAGGATTGCTTCAGCCCAGAAGATTGAGGTTGTAGTGAGCTGTGGGAGAGCCACTGTACTCTAGCCCAGAGAACAGACTGAGACACTGTCTCAGAAAGAAAGACAAGAAGAAAGGAAAGAAGTGGGGAGGGAGGAGGAAGGAAGGAAGGAGAGAAGAGAGATAGAGAAAGAGGGAGAGAGAATTCAGCTGGCAATCTGTGCATGTGGAACCAGTGACTTTAAAACTTGTTTTTACAATGAAACACAGTGTATATTTTTTCCCACAGTGTATATATATATTTTAAATAATTTTATTAAATCATAATTGTGTACATTGGTGCAATCATAGGGCAGAATGTGCTTCATATACAATCAGAAATACTTTGATCGTACTGTTAGAGATAGCCTTCATGGCATTTTCTTGATCACTATATAAAGACATTGATACTCTACCTTTAATAAGTTTCACCAGTACCCTGCTAAGTTGCACCGTAGGTGTGATCCCACCAATTGCCCTCCCTCCACCCATCCTCCCCCCTCCCCTCCCCTTCCTTTCCCTTTTCCCCATATTCTTGTGCTATAATTGGGTTTTAGCCTTCATATGAAAGCTATAAATTA
>CAUYON010022756.1:0-12830 GCA_963573935.1 Arctocebus calabarensis | reverse complement strand
ACAGGCAAGCGCGGCCCTGAACCTCCTGAGGTGGCGGTGGTGTCTCCCGCCGCCGCACTGGTGCAGCCGCTTCTCCACACGTGCACACGGGACTCTCGGCTCCCGCCCGCTGCAGCCGCCAGCCAGCCCGGGCGCTGCGCCAGAAAACAGGATAATCTTTAACTGTAAATCTTGGCATGAAAAAGGTGTGGTGAAATTTCTGAAAGGGGAAGAAGGAAGATGGCCAACTAGGGGCAGCTTTTGCCAGAGGCTTCTGTCCAGAGGGAGAGATACTGTAGAGAAGTGGACTCAGTGAAGCTGAAGGGGGGGGAGATAAGTCAGGAAAGAAGATAGACAGTTCACAGCATATCTGCTGAGGCAAGCTGCAACTCCAAGAAAGAGGATCCAAGGAAACAAATTCCAGGTACAAAGCCCATCACTAAGAGGATGAGAGACCACTCCCCAAAGTGGGAGGCTCTCTGAAAGTGAGCAGAGAATAAAAGACTTCTCATTTTACTCCACAGGAGAGAGCTGCTAATCACTGGGAGTCCTCCAGGAGGTTCCACTTATGAGCCTAGGCATTATCCTTCCCAGCTTAAAATCAAACAAATATTTCCCCAGAAATTCTGAACTCCCAATCTGCCCTCCCCCCATCACCTACCAGGCTAAGGGTCTGCTCCCTGCAGAGTGTTTGGCAATTTCCTAAGAGGTTTGGGCATTGTGGGTGGGCCATTGGACAGCAACATGGGAAGAGTGACTTGAGTGGAAGCTGGGGTGTGTGGGAAGTGAGGGACAGGCAAGCGAGAGAGACACACCATCATGGTATGCAGCAGGTGATCTCTTCTGACTCAGTGGCTCACTGGAGGGGTCTAGGCTCCATCCCCTCAGGTTTGTGGGATAGAACTGCCTGTGGACTTCTACTATTGGGCTGCTGGAGACCCTTTGAACTCTCCCTGTTGAGCAGTGACTATACTGTCCAGGACAATCTGATTAGAACTCTTGACTTGGGCTGTCCACCTGGGGACCCTCTAAAGTTGAATGTTGATTGCTTTGTAGTGGGAAATGACTGATTCAGCTCCTCTAGCTGTTGCTGGTGTGGGGAAAGACACCACAGTTGCTTGTATTTCTCCCCAGCTGAGATTTCATCCAATACTGTGACTCATTAGGTTTGGGTAGAGGCTAGCTGACTTCAAAACAGAGTCAGCTTGTGTTATCTCACCAAGCAGGTCCTCAGAGTTTCTGGCTGCAGCTCTGAAAGGGACCTTTGTAAGGCTATAGGGGGAAAAATCCACAATTATAAGCCCTAGGTCATTGTTAAAGGGCTGGTTAACTTCACTTCCTGGGGCCCCCAATTCGATCTCACCCTACCAGTTTTAATTGCCAAATTGCAGAAAATACTTATGTGGCAGAACCAGCAAATGGTAATATGAATAATCAGAGTAGAATCACTTCCCCAAGGAATGACAAAGGATATACAATAGAAGATGCCATTCATAGACAAATAGATGAATTGTCAAATATAGAATTCAGAATATGTATGGCAAATAAGATGAATAGAATGGAGGAAAAGGTGGAAATAGGAATCCAAAGAATAGTTCAAAAGTTCTCTCAAGAAATTAAAGCATTCAAAGACAAAGCCACCAAGGATATAGACATAATGAGAAAAGATAGCGCAGAGCTCAAGGACATGAAAACATTACTTGAGGAACTTTGAAATACAGTAGAAATCCCTCATAGTGGAGTTGAGCAGGCAAAAGAAATGATCTCAGAAATTGAAGACAAGGCATTTGAATGATCCCAAGCATTCAAAGAGGCAGAGAAATGGAAAACAAGAACAGAACATTCCCTAAGAGAGTTGTGGAATCATTCCAAAAGACCAAACATCTAACTTACAGGAATTCCTGAAGGAGAAAAGGATGGTCCTAAAGGCACAAATACTTTACTCCAAGATATTATGGAGGAGAATTTCTTGAGCATTGCAAGAGATACAGAAATTCAGATAGGAGATAGTTTCAGAACCCTAGCAAGACTCATTACAAATAAAGCATCTCCTAGAAACATTATAATTAACTTTGCCAAAGTTAATATGAAGGAGAAAATCCTGCAAGCAGCTGGACATTATAAAACCATGACCTACAAAGGGAGAATTATTAGAATGATAGCAGATCTTTCAGCCAAAACTTTTCAGTCTAGAAGGGGATGGTCATCAACCTTTAACCTTCTAAAACAAAACAACTTTCAGCACAAGATCCTGTATTCAGCTAAACTGAGTTTAATTTGTGGTGTAGAAAACAAATACTTTACTGACACACACATGTTAAGGAAATTTGCCATAACTAAACAGATCTCCAGGAAATACTAAGACCCAGTATGCTCTTCAGGAAATACTCAGTACTAGTCATTATGGAAAATGGGCCTGAGTATTTCCTGGGTCTGAGTATTTACCACCAAAGTAAACTCATCCGGAATTTATTAAACAAAACCTAACTTCCACAATGATGAAAGGATTAAAAATGTCCAGTGGACTTTTGAAAAACATGATGACCAAAACACTACCATACCTATCAATTCTCTCAATTAATATGAATGGCTTAAATTGTCCTCTAAAGAGGCAAAGGTTGGCTGACTGGATACAAAAACTCAGGCTAGGTATCCATGAGACTCATCCCACCTCAAAGGAAAAAAAAGACTCATGGTGATGAGATGGACATCTATAATACAGGCAAGTGGAAATCAGAAAAAGGCAGGCATTGCAATTTTATTTGCAGATACAATAGGATTTAAACCAACAAAGATAAGGAAAGAGAAGGATGAACACTACATATTTGTCAAGGGAAATACTTAATATGAAGAGATTTCATTAATTAACATTTATGCACCCTATCTGATGCTTCTCAATTTGTAAAGCAAATTCTAATGAATAGGAACAATTTGATATCTTCCTGCACTATAATAGTTGGAGATTTTAACATCCCTTTGTCAGGTGTAGATAGATTCTCCAAGAAAAAACTAAACAAAGAAATAATGGATTTAAACTTCAACCTAGAACATATGGACTTAACAGGCATATACAGAACATTTCATCCTAATGAAACTGAATACACATTCTTCTCATCAGCCTATGAATCATCCATCAAAATTGATCATATCTTAGGACACAAGTCTAACCTCAAAAAATTTAAAAGTATAGAAATTATTCCTTGTGTTTTCTCAGACCATCACAGAATAAAAGTTGAACTCAATGACAACAGAAATTTTCTTACTCAAACAAAGTCATGGAAACTAAATAACAGGCTGAATGACAGTCGGGTCAATGACAAGATTAAGAAGGAAATCATTAGCTTTTTGGAACGAAATGACAGGAAGACACAAATTATCAAAACCTGTGGGATACTACAAAGGCAGTTCTAAGAGGGAAATTTATAGCATTAGAAGCCTTCATCTATAAAAAAAGAAAGAAAGTCAACAACCTAATGGGTCATCTTAAGCAACTAGAAAAGGGAGAACAAATTAACCCCAAATTTAGTGGAATAAAAGAAATGACCAAAACTAGAGCAGAATTAAATGAAATTGAAAATGAAAGAATCATTCTGAAGATCAACAAAATAAAAAGTTGATTTTTTGGAAAATAATACTAAAATTGATAAACTTTTGGCTAACCTAACCAGAAACATTAAAGTAAAATATCTAATATCATCAATCAGAAATGATAAAGGAGAAATAACAACAGACACTTCAGAAATTAAGAAAAAAAAAATCCTTAGTGATTACTACAAAAAACTCTATTCTCAGAAATATGAAAATCTGGAGGAAATGGACCAATACCTGGAAGCATGCCAACTTCCTAGACTCAGCCAGAAGAATTCGAAATGTTGAATGGACCTATATTAAGAACTGAAATAGCATCAACTATATGAATTCTCCCCCAAAAGAAAAGTCTGGAACCAGATGGCTTCAGAATTCTACCAAACCTTTAAAGAGGAACTAGTAACTATATTACACAACCTTTTCCAAAACATAGAAAATGAAGGACTACTTTCCAACACATTCTATGAAGCAAATATTGCCCTGATCCCCAAACCAGGAAAGGACCCAACAAAGAAAGAAAATTATAGACAAATATCATTAATGAATATTGTTGCAAAAATTTTCAATAAGATCCTAACAAACAGAATGCAATGACACATCAAAAAAATTATACACCATGATCAAATCAGTGTTATCCCAGGGTTACAAAGTTGGTTCAACATATATCAATCCATAAATATAATACATCACATAAATAAAATAAAATAAAATAAAAACAAAGACCATATGATTCTATTGATTGATGCAGAACAAGCTTTTGATAATATCCAGAATTCCATCATGATCAGAACACTTAAGAAAATAGGCTTATATGGGATATTTCTTAAACTGATAGAGTTCATCTATAGCAAACTCACAGCCACTATCATATTGAATGGAGTAAACTTTAACACATTTCCACTCAGATCTGGAACTAGACAAGGATGTCCATTGTCACCACTGCTATTTAACATAGTAATGGAAGTCCTAGGCATTGCAATCAGGCAATAGAGGGGATCAAGCATATTCCAACAAGGTCAGAGGAGGTCAAACTCTCACTCCTCACAGATGAAGTGATCTTATACCTGGAAAATCCTAGGGACTCAACTACAAAGCTCTTAGAAGAGATCAAGGAATATAGTAGTATCTCAGGATAAAATATGAATACTTACAAATCAGTAGTTTTTATATATATATCAACAACACTCAAGCAGAAGATACAGTCAAGGACTCTATCCTTTTTAAAGTAGTGCCAAAAAAAGATGAAATATCTGGGAATTTATCTAACAAAGGATGTGAAAGATTTTGTAATGAGAATAAGAAAACCCTAATAAATAGCTGAAGATGTTAACAAATGAAAAACATAGCATGCTTGTGGCTGGGAAAAATCAACATTGTTAAAATGTTCATACTACCCAAAGCAACGTATAAATTTAATTCAATTTCTATTAAAGCACCACTGTCATAATTCAAAGAACTTGAAAAAATAGTACTTCACTTGATGTGGAATCAGAAAAAACCTTGAATAACCAATACATTATTTAGAAATAAAAACAAATCAGGAGGCATCACATTGCCAGACTTCAGTTTTTTTTTTTTAATAATTTTATTGAATCATAATTATGTACATTGGTGCAATCACAGGGCACGATTCATATACATTAAGAAATATTTTGATCGTACTGTTACAGATATCCTTCATGGCATTTCCTTGATCACTATACAAAGACATTGATACTCTACCTTTAATAAGTTTCGCCAGTACCCTGCTAAGATGCACCGTAGGTGTGTTCCCACTAATTGCCCTCCCTCTACCCATCCTCCCACCACCCCTCCCCTCCCTTTCCCCTTTCCCTGTATTCCTGTGCTATAATTGGGTTTTAGCCTTCATATGAAAGCTATAAATTAGCTTCATATTAGGGCTGAGTACATGGATGGAGCTGGAACATATTACTCTCTTAATTTTTTAAGTGCACAATACCATATTGTTCAGTGTAGGCACTGTGTTATACAAGAGAACTTTAGGACTTATCATCTTGCATACCTGAAACTTTGTGCTCTTCGAGCAACATATCCTATTTCCCCTTCTCCCTGTCCTTGGCAACCATCCTTCTTTTCTTTGCTTCTATGAGTTTGATTACTTTAGATTCCTCACCCAAGCAGTGTCATGCAATATTGGTACTCCTATGAGCAGCACGATGTCTTCCAGGTTTATTCCTGATAGTATTTTTCTTGATTTGAGGGTTTTAGGGTATCCTATCCAGCCTTTTCAACTTTAAGAGTCTCGGCTTGCTTCTCTTTATGGATTTGGCGAAGTCTTTCACATTTATTCTACGTTCACATATCATGATGTTGACTATATATTCTCAAACGCTTTTAATTTCTAGAAATTAATAAGTCTCTTGAAGAGAGGGAAGCAATGTAAATTTCCTTTAATGTATTTGAATTATACATGTCTTACTCTTTTTTTTTTTTTTTTTGAGACAGAGCCTCAAGCTCTCGCCCTGGATAGAGTGCTGTGGCATCACAACTCACAGCAACCTCCAATTACTGGGCTCAAGCGAGTCTCCTGCCTCCGCCTCCCAAGCAGCTGGGACTACAGGCGCCCGCCACAATGCCCGGCCATTTTTTGGTTGCAGCCGTCATTGTTGTTTGGCAGGCCCGGGCTGGATTCGAACCCGCCAACTCAGGTGTATGTGGCTGGTGCCTTAGCCAGTTGAGCCACAGGCGCCGAGCCTACATGTCTTACTCTTTAGCTGAGTTAGAGTTGAAGGATAGCTCTTTCTTTCCCTCTATGTACGTGTGTGTGTGTGTTTGTATATATGTGTGTCTGTGTTCTACACAGTAGAACCTCCATAGTTGACCAGCTCCCTACATTCACTACCTCTTTAAATTTTCCTTTTTCACAGACTGGACATGCACCACATGTACGTATCAGCACAGTAAAACTAGTTCCTTATGTTGACCACCAGTTTGTTACAGTTCCTTGGGTGGTGAACTCACAGAGGTTCTACTGTGTGTGTGTGTGTATAGTCTAACAATTAAGTTCAGGAACTTACCGATGCTGCTTACATTGGCAACACTGTATACACCACTTGGTAAGGTTTCATAACTATCATGTATTAGTGTCTCTCAGTGTGTTCATGTTGATGTGTGGTAGTGTCCTGCTGAGTGGAGTTTGTTATTGTTGTGTGCTTTTGTGTGCCATTGTGTGAATGTTGGAGCTTGAATTAGGGCAACAATAAGATATTCATAAATTCCTTGTTAAACTTGGCAAGAGTGGAAGTGAAACTTCCAGGGTCTCAGGGTCATGTGAGTCCAAGTTGATGGGGCTAATGCCGTGAAGAAAACATTAATGTACGAGTGGATTAAATGTTTTTCTGAGGGGAGAGAAAGCATCACTGAGGAAGAGAGGTCAGGGAGGCCAGTAAAGAGCAGAATGGATGAAAACATTGCACAAACTGTGCAATCCAAATTGTTGGCTGACTAGAAGAAGCACAGCAGACCAAGGAAACATCAATAGAGAACAGTCAACAAGGTCTTAACTGATAATCTTAGCCAACAACTCGTGGCTCTTGCATCGTGACAGTGCACCATCTTACACAGCACTGTCTGGGCAGAAGTTGGTAGCCAGTAAACAAATAACTGTGTTGGAACAACCTCCCTACTCAACTGATTTGACCCCCAGTGAATTTTTCTTTGCTTTAAGATAAAAGAAATGTTAAAGAGAAAAACATTTCAATGATAGTCAGGACATCAAGTGTAATATGATGACAGTTTTAATGGCCATTCCAGAAAAAGAATCCCAAAATTGCTTTGAAGGGGGGGCCAGGTGGTGGTGTCAGTGCATAGTGTCTCAAAGGTAGTATTTCAGAGGTGACAATAGTGATATTCAGCAATGAGGTATGTAGCATTTTTTCTAGATGAGTTTGTGAACTTAATTGTCAGACCTTGTATATATATATATATATATATAGTTTGTAATGCTAAGAAAGGAGCAACAGCCCAGGAATTTACATGATCTGCAGGTTGGAGGGAAATTAACTCAAATTTACTGAATTAAGTTTAGTAGCACCAGCTTTGTGCTATATCAAGCTCTATACAGAAACAAAAAAGAGATAAGCCTCATTTCCTATTCTGGGGCTTACAGTGTTGCTAGGGGAACAGGGCTCATACACATTAGTCAGACATATTATAAGATGCAAGATGCCATAGGACTGCATCAAAGTTAGTTAAACCACTACAAAGATATAAGAGACATGAAAACTCAAAAGAGGAAGAATAGGTTGGGGAGGGCTTATCAAAAAGACTTGAGATTGGTTTGGATTATAGGTGGTTTTTGGAAAGGTAGAGAGTAATGTAATGAAAGGGACATTCAAGGATGGGAACATAATTATGCTTTTAGGACTGACCCTAACCTGTTCATAAGACAGTGAGAAAAGCCAAAATGATTTGTGTTAGGGTGAGAGCTGTAAATCTAATCCTTTTGAGGCTGTCATTGCCTCAATTTGGCCAGTAGATCTTAGGGCAAAGGGGGTTAAAATTTCCATTTGAAAAGGCTGGGCATGGTGGCTCATGCCTGTAATTTTAGCACTCTGTGAGGCCGAGGAAGGTGGATTACTTGAGCTCAGGAGTTAGAGACCAGCCTGAGCAAGAGAAACCCTATCTCTACTAAAAATAGAAAAATGAGCTGGGTGTTATGACAGGAGCCTGAGTCCCAGTTACTTGGGAGGCTGAGGCCAGACAATCTCTTGAGCCCAAGAATTGGAGGTTGCTGTGAGCTGTGATGATAATACCATGGAACTCTACCTAAAATGACAAGAATGAGACTTTATCTCAAAAAAAAAATACATTTGAAGCATATAAAAATCAAAATGCCAAGATGTAAATTGTGATCAAGTGCAAGGCACCAACAGAGGATCCAGTTTTCTAGTTCTTTTGTTTCTTTTAAACAGAAAATCCTACCATGAATTATTTCAGTATTTTATAACCTTTAAAAAATTGTTGCTAATCTTATATGGAATTGCAAATGAGATACAACAAAACAGGATATTAATTTCCCATCTAATTAATAGACATGACAAAGTATAAGATGCTCTATCTTGTCTTACAATTATGTATACTGAAAAAGTACATTTGGACCACACTTTCTTTGACTCCTTTGATTCTAACTCTCTGAATAAAAAGCATGGTTTATACATTGCCTCATTGTAATGTCATAACTTATCCACAAAGTTACATTTCACTATATGGAATGGGAGAATGTATCTTAAGTGCCTATTTATGAATTGCATTAAATCATTGAAGGCAATATTATTAGCTGAGAAAGCTAGTAACTGAATGTTATTAACATAATTCAATCATCTATAACCTTATTATTTTTCAAAATCTCTCATGAACCAATTTTCTGCAACAAGCTATTAGAGTGAGTTGAAAGACTGAAATTCTCATAAGCTGAAATTTAGCGTCTCCTAGCTATACATTCTTTGGTAAATACAAGCTCATCTTGTGTACATGAAGTAGGACACTACACTTTTTTCCCCCAGATATTTCAGTACATCTTGAATGTATTTTCTTTCTAACTTAAAAAAAACACATTGTGCTCGTAAATTCTCTCTGAGCTCCTGAAAGCCACAGTGAGTTCTGCCTTCGGGGAATGTAGTCAGTAGATAGCCCTGGGATCAATATTGATTGTGACATTAAATAAATGGGTTTTATCTTCTCTTTTAAACACTCAAGGCTAGAAGTAATGCAATGTGCAGGTGACAGAAAAACAGACATGGGGTAGAAAATCCAGGCTTATATCTTCTCATTGTACAAAAAACCCAGAGTAATTGTTATTTGAAACCTCTGTTTATTCTCATGTCAGAAAGGAGAGAGGGATGGGGCCTCTCATATTCACTTTATTTTTATTATTATTATTTTGAGACAGAGTCTCACTATGTCACTCTTGGTGGAGTACAGTGGTGTCACAGCTCACAGCAACCGCAAACTCTTGGGCTTAAGTGGTTCTCTTGTCTCAGCCTCCCAAGTAGCTGGGACTACAGGTGCCTGCCACAAAGTCCAGCTATTTTGATGTAGTCGTTGTTGTTGTTATTGTGTTTTAGCAGGCCCTGGCCAGTTCAAACCTGCCAGTCCCAGCGTGTTTGGCCAGCACCCTAACCACTGAGCTACGGGTGCTGAGCCACACTTTAAATATACCTAGACCTCCTGTACCTGAGGGCTTCCAGGTTTTTTGGTGAAGGTTGTACACTGCCCAAGGGCACCTGACTAAGGTCAAGTGTGTTCAAATTCAGCTCACACTTACCTTACCAATTTGTATCCTTGCCTAAGCCATTATATGTTTGAGTAAAGAAGTATTTTTTCCTCTTGCTCATAAAGGCTCCATATGGATTGCCTCTGTTCCTACTTCAGACTGCTGGCTCCCAAAGCAAATATGTTAACTGTGCCTGGAGAATCTTGAACCACTATAATAGATGACTTTTTTTCTTTTTATTCCCGATTAATATAAAGGTACAAACTACTAGGTTACACTGTTTCACTTGCTAGGTAAAGTCCAAGTTGTAGTTGAGCCTTCACCAGGAGGAGTGTCATGTATCTTTACATTGTGCCCATTAGGTGAGAAGTTACTAATCCTTTTCTCTCCTCCCTTTCCAGCCTCTTGAATTTGTGTTTTTTTGTGGGGTGTATAGTTATTCACCTACTGGTTTCATATTAGTATTGAGTACATTGGTTACTTGCTTTTCCGTTCTTGTGATACTTTACTAAGGAGACTGTTTCTTCAACTCCATCCGGGGAAAATATGGAAGGATTCATGAATTTGCGTGTCATCCTTGCACAGTGGCCATGCTAATCTCCTCCGTATCCTTCCAATTTTAGTATGTGTGCTGCCAAAGAGAGCCCTGTAACAAGTCTTCACTCTGCCTACTCGAGTTAGAAGTGTGAATTACACTCTGTGTGGAGACGATGTGAAGAAGAAAATTCACATTCTCAATTCATATTGAAGACAACTTTCAACTCCTCCTATAAGGAAGAAAAGAAAATGGACTCCAACTTTGTGGAAGGCTATTGTTTATGTTAATTTTCCATTTGTGTTGTAATATTTTTAAAAAGGAATACAATGTCATTAGTTTCTTGTGTGAACTTCTATCCCGATACAATGTCATGAGTTCCTTGTGTGAACTTTTATCCCATGCTATATAGTTCTCCTGTATAACTCCCAAACACACTCTATCATTCTGTACTTGACATTTTCGTTCAAACTTGGAAATATCTCCTTTACCTTCTCTGCCCTTCGAAATGTATCCCCTCATCATCACTATCATTTTTCAAAGCATGGGAGAAATTCCATCTGATCCAAGAACTATTTTATTTTTCTCTCTACAATGCTACAATATTCCTCCATCCTATCTGCTCCTATCAGTAACACATAGTCAGGTTAATATAGCCCAGGCTGTATAGCAAAAGCCACACAAACCAGAGCATCATGGGTGTAATGGGGGTGGCCCAGCAGCCTCAGAAGGAAGAGAAATTGGAAGAAGAGGCAGTTGCCAGCAGCAGTGTCATCAGGGCAATCATGGACATGAGGAGATGAGACATTTGTCATAAGGAACAGCACTGCTCCAGGCTGCAGGCTCCCACATAAAAATACTGCCCCATTCGCAGTGCCCATGAGCCAATGCCAGTAGTCCCTGACTCTCTCTGATACTACCTGGGAAGAGAAAGGATGTCAGGTTAGCTAGGAGAGTAGCTTTTACCTGGTGCATACTCATCCTGTTATTCTGTAACTCATCACCACTTGATTGCTTGTCTCAGGCTAACAAATGGGGAATCCTATTCTATACGCCACCCCCCTCAAATTGCCTTTGTGCAACTCTGTTGTCCCCTCAGACTATTTCCTGCTTATTTTATGGTAGATGTATATCCTCTCCCCACCTCCATGCTCCCTGTTTCTGGCACAATATTATTCCTTTGTTCTAATGTCATGGTTAGTCCTTGAGTCTGGGGATAAGGCGCATCAAATGGGTCTACTTGTAAGTAGATCTGGAAGCTGTAAACCAAACAAAACACCCCAAGCCACTGGATCCCCTCTTTTGGAAATATGTGCTTAGGGTTTCTCTGCTGTCTTCACTTGTATTAGCCCTTTTATCTTAATTTTCCTCCTCTCTTGACCTATTCAAGTCAAACCCAACCTAACTCAGCACCCGTAGCTCAGTGTTTATGGCGCCAGTCACATACACTGAGGCTGGTGGGTTGGAACCTGGCCCATGCCAGCTAAACAATGACAACTGCAACAACAACGACACAAAAAAAAAATAGCCAGACATTGTGGCAGGCACCTGTAGTTCCAGCTACTTAGGAGGCTAAGGCAAGAAAATTGCTTAAGCCCAAGAGTTTGAGGTTGCTGTGAACTGTGACACCACGGCACTCTACCAAGGGTGACATAGTAAGACACTGTCTCAAAAAAAAAAGTTTTTAAAAAAATATTTCCTGAAATATGAGTTTTTGCTTCCTCTTGCTGTGTATCTTACAGACTTGGAAGCAGCCCAAGGTGGATGGAGCATGGGGTACAGGACTGATGGCCAAGTCTGGGAGGAGTAAGTTAGAGTCACAGATGGAGCAAGTTGGAAGTAGGTCAGGATCTAAGAATCAGGGCCACGGTTGAGGATATAACCAGGGCACTGAGGCCGATGGTGAAGAACCGTGGATGATTTAGGGACAAACATGGAGCAAAGCATGTTGGAGAATTTTCTGAAGTTCATGTCTAGCTCTAGATGAAAGTTTTTCTGTTTCCTAAGGAATTAGTGATTGTAAACTCAGAATTTACAGCCCTGAGTTTGTACTTCTTTTATTATGCTCATCATGCTGCCTGCTGAAAGTGTTCATTCCCCGTTCTTAGGGTCAGAGACCTGATTGCTTCCCTCCCGCTCATATTGCCTCACACCTGTTGAGGTTGAGAACCCAAGATCATCTGGAGAGAGTTATCTCAGTTGGAGACTAAAGACCCAAGATCAAGAGGGAGTGGATAAAAGTGTGCTTAGGCGTAACAGAGCTCTAAGGTGAGGACTCAATATGTAGGGATGCCAAGTTAAGGATTGAACATAGGGGGATATTAATTTATTTATTCACCCAACATTTATTAATAATTTACAATTTCCCAAACAGTTGGCTAGGTATGATTATACAAATATACTTAAACAATACAAAATGATCTTTACTATTAAGGATCTTCAGTCTTCAGCAGTGGTGACAGACCAGTAAAGGGATGATTGTAACATATAGTA
>CAUYON010022755.1:0-11758 GCA_963573935.1 Arctocebus calabarensis | reverse complement strand
AAATGGAGACTTTACAGCCTTTGTATTAACCTGGATGGAAGTGGAACACATTATTCTTAGTAAAGCATCTCAAGAATGGAGAAGCATGAATCCCATGTACTCAAGTTTGATATGAGGATAATTAATGACAATTATTGACATGGTTGGGGTGAAGGAAGGGGAGAGCAGAGAGAGGAAGAATGAGGGAGGGGTGGGGAAAGGAAGAGCAGAGAGAAGGAAGGAGTGAGGGGGGTGGGGTCTTGGGGTCTTGGTGTGTGCCACACCTTTTGGGGGCAAAACACGATTGTAAGAGGGACTTTACCCAACAAATGCAACCAGTGTAACATGGTTTCTTGTACCCTCAATGAATCCCCAACAGTAAAAAAAAAAAAAAAAAAAAAAGCATTTTCCAACCCTAATCATGTCTATAAATAACACATAAGAACATTCCCAGTTTTCACCGTTTTAGACAACATGGTCCAGCGGGGAAAGTTTTAAATGTAAGTGGTACAGTTTTCTAGCTTTACAACATATTCATTCTACCAATCTGGATCTCAGTTGGAAGGTATGCACAATGAAATTAACAATTTCCTCTATCAAACCTACAAAATAGTGCCAGGACCTATAAACAGCATGTTGCAGAAAGTGGCAAGAATTTGCAAAAGAGTGGATGTGGCTCCTAACCATCTCACCTTACGTGCTCCCGAGAAGTCCAACAGAGGAATTGGAATAATCTCTTTTTTACTTCCCTAGTGATAGAAGCGAGTGATACATTTTCCTGTCTTGTCTAATATTCAATGGTCCAATGTGTAACTTAAAGTTTTCTTAGAAATAAATTATGAAACATCTGGGAAAAATCTTCATTTACCTACTCTATGCTGGATGTTCAGCACTGGGCTGATGAGAGGCGAGGCCTCCATAGGAAGATGTAATCAAATCAGGAAGCCAAACCAAGCAGAAGAGAAACCACTTCAACTGAAACGTGTGTCTAACTGTGTAAGTGTCGGGATGTGTTTGGCAGCCAAGAGAAGCGCTCATTCAACTAGCTTAAATAATCATGATATTTATTATCTAATAGAATAAAATGTCTGGAGGTAGGGTGGTAGCGTGGAGTTGGGCTTTTTCAGTCATTCATCAAAAGTCCAAGACTTTCCATTTTTCTGCTCTTCTGTTCTCAGGATGATGGACTGTTCTCCAAGTTGCTCAGGAGCAGGTGCAGCTGTGTTAAAAGGAGATCAAGGGCAGACAACATAGAGACTTTGTCCAGCCAGACCTGGATTTTCTTTCCTTCATGTCCTTTGGCCAAAACTTCCTCATGGGTCATTCCAAAATTAATTCATAGCAAGGGAATAGAATTCACAGCTAGATTTGTGGGATTCAGCTTGTCCTGAAGGATATAACTACCCACTATCTAAAGAAAATTGGGTTTCGTAGGCAGAAAAATAGGGGAAAATGGCTCAATAGAAGAAATTGCAGGTCCTTTGTGATGGTAAAAAGATTTGATAAGAAATTTGCATTTTATAGAATTTTAAAATGATCTGAAACTATGGAATAGTTGCCGTAATTTATGAAGGTTAAATTATTTTAAAAAAGCTTTCTTATAATGATATGTTTCTTTTATCTAAGCTATAATGAAAGAAATCCAATAAAGTTTCCAGATTTTAACACAGAGGAAATAGAAATTTATCCTGATTTGAATCCACTTAACCTCCTGGGTTTTGTAGAATTATATTTATTCGGCTGTGGGGGCTGGTATGAGATTGTTTTATTTGGCTTAGCCAAGTCGACGGCATAGTTCTACATCTTTGGTCTGTTCTCTGTTTGGTTGGTTTTATAATCTACAAATTCACATCTACAATATATATTTTTTTCATCTAGTAAATGGATAAACTTATTTTGAAATTGTATTATATTTTTGTGAAACTTCCACCCATTTTAAATGGCATTTACTGCTTAAAGGAGTAATCTGAGTTATAACTCAAATCAGGAAGTGCTCTATTTAAGAGAGATTCTTATTAAATATTTTTTGTAATGCTTCTTAAGAGAAATGTCATAAAATTCAACTTGATTCAAACTATTTGTTTTCTTTCACTTTTCTTACCTGCACTTCTAGTTTACACTCTGATCCCCTATTACCTGAACAATTCCAGTTGCTTCCTAAAGTGGGAATTTATCCATCATCTCGTTGATCAAAAGAAGTTGCTATTCTGGAAGCAACAATTCCAGTTGCTTCCTAAAGTGGGAATCCATCCATCATCTCGTTGATCAAAAGAAGTTGCTAAAATACAAGTATGATGCTCTTCCCCTGGTTGAACTGTCAATCAAAGTTGCTTGCAAGATTAAGTCCATAGTCCGTGGTCAGCTGGCCTTCGTTTACACCTTCAAAGGTCCCCACATCCCAGGCTCTTTCATTTTTCCATGCATTTGTGCATTCTAACACCACTGACTGCATTATAGTTTTTGAACTATTCTGCTTATGAGAGAATTTATCTATTTCTCAAAATGCAAATGGTCCCTTCTCAATCAAGACTTTCTGGAATTTATTATTTTCCCATCTCCAGGTACCCAGTAGTTTATGCTCTTGTAACACTGTGTATGTATTTCTGGTACAGAATCAAGACCTGGACATCATATGTGCATTCAACATAAACTCTAACCCCATACATGCAATGAATAGGGCTTCACTGACTAGGCCTAAGGGCATGAGAGAGAGAAGTAGTTAGCAGGCTCTCAGAGGACGTGGAAAGCTAAGCACAGACAGTTCTTTGTGACATTCTAAAGACACTGTGAGAGTAAATACAATGAAGTAGATTTAGGTTAAAACCATGCATTGAGGATCATGCATTTCACACATAGTATCACTTTTACTAAACACTCACATTATATTATCCATTCTAATTTCATGTTATCGCAGATAATAAATGTATTAAAATTGATATCGTTTATGGAGGTCATAAATGTTTTAGAAGCTGAATTTTAACACAAAATCGATAAATCCTTGTAGGGAAATGGTGATATTTAAAGGATTTCCAGCATCCTCCATTCATTGCTGGGGATTGAATAATTATCTTAAAGACAGAAACTTTTGAAGGTTTACACAACTGAGGTGTAGACATTGGTTTTAGTCCTTTCTTTGGTTTTCATTGGTTCTTGACCAGAAATGTAAATAAGAATTACAAAAAAATATGATAAAACATGTTTATTGTAGTTTATGGATAATTGAAAATGTTTTTTGAATGAGCAATGATAATATTCCCAACCCTTATAGAATTAAAATACAGTGTAATGTCTTTCTGTCTATGCTCTGAGCTCGCTGTTAGCAAACCCATTTATCTTTGACTTCTTCCTTAAGCATTTGCACATACTGCCAATGTCCTTCTGGAAATCCCTGAACTCCACAACAACAGTGGGTGAGGTAGTTTAAGGAGACAGGGAAGCAAGTGAATTACATCTTCGGTGTTGGAATTGGATAATTCTGTGTCACACATAGAGCTGGTGTAGTGACACCATAAATTTTAGAGCCAGAATGCTGGGTTTGAAGTCTAGTTCCATTATGTTCCAGTAGGTGCTATCAGGAAAGTTACCTAACCTCTTTTTGCCCTGATTTTCTCAACTGTTAAGTAAATATAACACCAATTACTACCTCTCAGAATCTGGAGAGGATTAAATGTGTTAATACATGTAAAGTGCTTGGAACAATGTCTGGCACATCATACCTCCCCTGTAAGTGTTAGCTTTAACTCTATTGACGCCAAGTCTTCAAAGTCAGCCTTCTTTCTCTCCGTCCTGATGTCATTCTACATTTTGTGGAAATGTTTCCTCTGGGACGAAATGCTTCTATCTGCTTAGGAGAGTGGGTGTGAATGTTTAAAGACACTTCTGACCTTTGCTCGATCATGGAAATTCCCTCCATTGCAATAAAGCCAGAGTATTGTATTATAAATTTATAAATTCACATCAAGTAGAGACAGAAAGGGAGGGGGATCCCCAAGGACATATTATCAGAATTGAGCTCCAGATGGAGAATTTATGGGATTCAGGATAAGTTGAAATTTAGAGTTGTTTTACTCCAAAGCTTCGGAGAAGAAGGAGGAAATAATTTTGGCCATGGCTAATTGCATTAATGTAAGGAGCCTTTCCTATTTTTGAAACTTAAGTGTGTGTAAGTATTAGATTATTCATGGACTTTGTCATTCATCTCAACCAGCTTTCTGACTCCTACTCTTCTCTCTTTTAAGATTTATTAAAAGTCTTTATTGTGAGACAACTAGGTTTTTTTTTAATAGGTTGTAAAAAAAGAATTGGAGTGGGAGGAAATCTGAGCTGTCCTGGGAACCAGAGGAAACAGGTGTGGGAGGGGAATCTGCAGTGTACAGGAGCCAGGTGTCCTGAAGATCTGAGCAAGGACCACCCCCCCTTCCTTTATTGCTTTGACCATCACACTGAAGTGGAGCAGTCATTAACTTTTTTTTTTTAACCAAATGAGAAAAGAGATCCCACAATCAACATCAATGAGGCCAGCCGGTAAACAACTCTAAGTTTAATGAGAAATTTCTACAATAGAGGCTCTATTTTATTTATCTTGTTATTTTGTCTTACTGTGGCTTAAGAGTTTCACCCAAGAAAGGCATGGAAGTTTTAACAACGACATGGTAAATTAATAGTTATATGTGATACTTTCTGTGAAATAGAAGAACTATGATCAGGACATGGTGGCCCTAAATTAACTTAGTTAAGAAAAAAATTATTCATTTGGGTATGAATTTTCTTACTTCAAGTGGTGTGCTGATAATCATTTAATAAATGGATCTTTGAAAAAATTAAGTCCTGATACACAGTGTTGGCTGATTTTCATAATACTCCCACCATTGAGAAGTGTACAGTGAGAGATTTTCTACTTGGTGAAGAAATGTGGCATTTGGTAGCATATAGCGCTAATGATATTATCTTAGCAATATGCTATTTATAAAGAAGATATTAAAAAAGTCAAAACTAGATAGCCAGGTGTTGTGGTGAGAGCCTAGAGTCCCAGCTAATTGACTGGCAAGAGAATCACTTAAGCCCTAGAGTTTGAGGTTGCTATGAGCTGTGATGCCTTGGCACTCTATCGAGGGTGACACAGTGAGACTCTGTCTCAAAAAAAAAAAATCAAAACTAGAAAAGATAAAGTTGAATGGTCAGGAGAATTACACTCCACAAATCAGGTGTTTTCCAGATATTTGGGCATGCAACATTCACACAGATTCTTTCAGATCCTATTATGGAGTAAAAATTAAGAAAAATACAGGTATGGGTCGTCAGACATTTCAGTTACACAAACATCCCTCTTCATCAACCAAAACATTGAAATGTACTTCAGATTGGCTGATTTCTGAAATGACCAAAATAACTTGCTTTTCTCTAATACTGAGTCAAACCTAGACTAACTGACTCCAGACAGAGAGCAATTATATGGGGATATTGTATTGCTATTGCCTGCAATTTAGATAAAACTACAGCACGTGTAAAGTGCGTGCGTGCACACACACACACACACAAGGACTCATTCCATGAAGCACTATATTAATACATGCATACTCCACAAAACTGGTCCAACAACTTGTTTAAGCTTTTCACTGGAGCAAAGTGATAGTCTTCTTTATCAAAACACTATGCCAAAAAATAAAATGTTTGTTGACATAGCAAAAAGTTAGAGCCAACTTCTCCAGTAACTCATGGAGTGCAGGCCGTCTAGCAGACACCTCTGGCATTCTTTGAATTATTTAAAATGATTGCCACTGGGCTGCCATGTAGGAAATGAACAAAGAAAGATGTTCTTCCTCTGTTTTGTTCCTTTTGATTTATAAAGTTGTGAAAAATCCAAAAGCTATGGCTTTTAGTTAGATAAGGATTTACCTACATTGCTTTGCTTTTTGTGCCCAGTTCTACTCACTGGGCCGGTTGTTCTGCGTTGCCCAGTGTTGACACAGATTGACAGGGTGAACTGTTGTAAACACCCATAAAATGTGGTCTTCCTCACATGGTCAGCTATGAGGCCTTCACAACATGACACCTGTCATCTGATAAGCCAGGGTCAGGAGTCACTGGATTGCTTTGCTTTTTCTTTAGGTGACAAAGAACCAAAACTTTCAATGTTCTTGATAAGTTAATTACCCAAACACGTATGGTCCTGTTGCATGTACTAACTCATCGGGGGCCAGGGTGAACCTGGGAGTGTCGCCTAAAGGGTCAGGGGTTGTTCATCTGGTATGTGTTACTGTGAGACCAAGTTTTACTACAAATCATACGAGTTTTGGTGAGATTCTGAGGTTGATTTTGGAAAGCTTGTGTTGCACAGTGGTCACATGATTCTTCTTAGCAGGGAGCCAGAGGGCACAGTTTTAAGCAAATAGTTGGAAGTTTTTGGAATGTTGACAAAGTCTATATTTAAGGACTTATCAGTAGCACTTTGATGAAGGAAGGCCGGTTTTCTTAAAGCAAAATTGATTTTAATAATAGGGATAGTGTATGTATTTATATATATATGAAACATATGTATAGTGTATTTATATATATACACACATGTATGTATATATGTGTATATAGATATAGCCTATTTTATAATGCCTTGAAGATTGAGGAGATCCGATTTTCTTCATGCCACTGTTTGGAATTCAGTGAGACAAGGTAGCAACACAAAACAATGATAAATTATAACAAGAGTTCTGTCCATAGTCACCATGTAGAAGGTGACTTCTTAAATGAGGCATTTAAAGGTATGGGCAGAAATGTCTTGGTAAAGGAAAATTTTAAATACTGATAAATCTTTATTCTCTTCCAGATCATACACACAGACACACATACATATATACATATACATATACATATATATATATATACACAACTGAGGTTGAGTTGGGGATGGTGAATGAAGTAAGCACATTAATCCTTTGGGTAAAGTGCTGCTGGAACCCAGAGGGAGGGATGCCCTTTGGATACAAGAGATTTTTCCTTCTCTTGTCTCTTTTTGGGCTTCAATCAATGCATGAGAATAAGTGAAGGAAGCATCAGCCTGGACATTTTTATGGCTTTTCGGAATAATTATTTATAACATTAAAATCTTGTACTTATGTGGGTCACTTATGGCGTGCAATCCTGCAAGAATTCAGATGGAACCATTGCACTTTGCATAACTCATCTATCATCAATCTGATCATACTCTTAATTCCGAATATGGGGTTTTAGGCGATCATAATGCTGATGAGGACTCAGGTCATGGGACTCCAAAGCCAGGTTTCTCTTCTCAATCTCAGATTCAAATCCAAATATTTATAATCCATGAGTACTTCTAGACTGAACCTTCCAGAGACTTTTTCACGCACACCAAAAGTAAGAAGATAAAAGAAAATGTTGAGTGATGATCAACCCAAGCATACCCAGCTTCTTTCAAGAGAAGGTGAATAGTTCCAGAAGAACTGACTATTTGACAATTTTTTTCCATCTCCTCTATTTGACATCATTCTGGGACAAAATAATTTGTGACAAAGAATAGTCAAAAACAATGCTTATTTTTTTACAACTATGTAACACTGAAGGATTGCCCCGTCATCCAGAGGAGATGTGAGTTTTTAATCCTTGATCTAATTTTTAATGCTTTGCTGTAACATCAGGGAGTGTTTATGGTTCTGTTTTGATTTCCTCTTGACACTGTGGTTCCCTTCATTATTTACAAGATCCCCTCCCATCCTATCTCCAAGTCTAACCAATCCAGAGTTTTTCTTCAAAGTCATTCTCCACTTGACACACACATGAGCTTAATAATAAAATCCTCTAGATATACATTGCGGAAGATGGGTGCAGTCTCCACATTTTATGTCATCTTCTGGTTTTAGGTCACTGAATTATGATTTGACATGATTCAGAAATTCATTTCCACAAATAATTTAACCAACCATACATCTAGACTTATGGAGTTTGGCTGTAATTAAGAGGTGCAACAAATCTGGAATTTGATCTGAAGTCCTCTATCCTACATGACCTTCCAAAACTGACCTTGCATAAATCACACTAAAAGGTATATTTCTGAACTTTTTTTTTTTGCCAGACTTACTCATCAAATATATTTTCCCCACGGGATTATCCAGTACCATCTTAGTGGATAATTAACATTCAAGGTGCTAAGGCCATGTCCCCAGGATGAAAAGAATTTTGGAAAGGAATAAATGAGGGCTTTACTAATGAAAATTTTATTTTTTCTTTATAAAAGTCACTGAATCATACTGTCCACACAGCCCACTTTCTAACAATGCATCAATAAATGGAGGAACAGACGATCACATTAAGAGGCTTAGAACGTCATTTGCAATTCTTGAAGCTGGTGTTCAGAGTCAACAAGCAAATGAACCTTCTCTTAGAAGTAGAGGTGATAACCCAGCCAAATAAGCATCTGGGGCAAGGTGCCCATTTGGAGATAGATAAATGAGACACACTTTCTATTCTTAAGAACCTCTGATCCTGGGGGTGCTTCACAAACGATGTTGCCGGAGATCCTCAGTAAGAGCTCCTTGTTACACTGCAACACAAATGTGAATGCATGTGCATACAGGAACAAAAGTTTCCAAATTAATGCTGACTTTACCACCTGTAGTGCACACTCACGTTTTATACTGTATTCTATTTGAGCCTCACACATTTGGAAAAGAGGGTGGCCTAGTTTGGGCAAAACTTTTAGGCTGGTGGTAAACCAAAGTAAAAGTTTAAACATAAAAATTCTATTTCACAATGAAATATTGCTAGTTGCAAATGATGAAATTGATATCCCTAATCCCACAGTTTGCAAATAGTTATTTAGTAGTTATAGTCAATCTATACTTTTGATGAATGTGATAGATGGATTAAGAAGATTCCATAAAAAAGTAGTGTTCATAAACCAAGTGGGCCAAAGGCCCCCTTAAGAACAGTGTGACAAATGACAAGGGGTCAATAAAAATTGGGTAAAATAAGTAACAGAATGCAGTAGGAAAGAAGAAGGGACTGTGGATAAACCACAGCAGATGAGTAAGTAAGTCAGCTGATTGAGCCTCACGCAACTAGAGAAGAGGGTGGCCTAGTTTGGCAAAACTTTTAGGCTGATGGTAAACTAAAATGGCAATAAGTGTGATAATATGTGATAAAAAATCCTAAAATATTGATGAAAGTTTAAAATGTTTTGTGACAAATAGATGTCAATTTGAATCCTGTATTTTCTCTTTACCAGCTCTGTAAGCTTGAGCACTCTCTTCAGCCCATCTGAGCCCCAGTTTTGTGATTTTTAATGTTGGGTTGATGATGTCTAATTCACTGGGTGTGAATAAGAGTTTCCATTTATAATGGATATGAAGAATATTACAAGGCCTAATATGTAGCAAGTGCTCAAGAAATAAATCAAGAAATATTATTTTATGTGTCAGATGCTAGTTGCTTTTTTCCATCCCACATCTTGCTTCAGCATGCCTTTCAAAATATTTCTTCAGGTCCTACCATACTTTCTGTGCCAGATGGGCAACTAACTGGTAATCGTGATGACTCTGCCTTTGTACCTTATCAAGGGACCTAATGAGCACTGTGGAGATGATGATTAAAGAGATACATTATAGGGACCAGGTAAACTCCACATCAACTTAAAACCCTGGGTTATCACTAACATCATTTTAAAAACACATGTTTTGGGAGCCACAAGTAGAGAAAATGAGGAGAAAACAATAGAGACTATATGAGGGGCCAGAGTGGAAACTGTATGGGAGTGACTGGTGCCTGGTCTTCATGAGCCCACTGGGAAGTTTAGAGACAGAAAGCTCTGGGCAGCTGAGGATTCTGTTGTTTGAGCAGGAGACCAAGTTCTTTCCTGTTGTAGGTTTCTTTCTCCTCTGTATCCTCTTAATTTTCTCCTTTTCTTTATTCGCAAAGTTAGAAAATATATAATGTCCTCAACTATAAAAGAGTATATTATAATCAGCTATGTTTTCTTTTTTTTTCTTCAAGAAACCAACTTTATGATTTATTGATTGTATAATTCTTTTGTTTTTTCAATTTCATTTAATTCTGCTCTAATTTTGGTTATTTCTTTTCTTCTGCTGGGTTTGGGATTGGAATGTTCTTCTTTTTCCAGTTGCTTGAGATGTCCCATTAAGTTGTTAACTTCCTCTCTTTCCATTCTCTTGAGGAAGGCTTACAGTGCTATAAATTTCCCTCTTAGGATTGCCTTTGCAGTATCCCAGAGGTTCTGATAATTTGTATCTTTATTGTCATTTTGTTCCAAAAATTTGGTAATTTCCTTCTTAATCTCATCTATGACCCATCTATCATTCAGCATAAGGTTACTTAGCTTCCATGTTTTTGTATGAGTATGCAGATTCCTGTTTTTACTGAGTTCATCTTTTATTCCATGATGGTCTGAGAAGATGCAAGGTATCTTTTAAATTCACTGAGGTTAGAATTGTGACATAAGATGTGATCGGTTTTGGAGTATGTTCCGTGGGCTGATGAAAAGAGTGTGCATTCAGTTTTGTTAGGATGAAATGTTCTGTAGATGTCTGTTAAATACAAATGCTGAATGGTTAAGTTTAAATCTAAAATTTCTTTGCTTAGCTTCTTCTTAGAGGATCTATCCAACACTGCTGAAGGAGTGTTAAAATCTCTGACTACTATGGAGCTGGAGGAAATCAATTTGCTCATGTCTGTTAGAGTTTCTCTTATAAAGTGACGCACACTGGTCGGGTGCATATATATTAATAATTGAAATCTCATCATATTGAGTATTACCCTTAACAAATGTGAAGTGTCCATCTTTATCCTTCCTTACTTTTGGTGGTTTAAAGCCTATTGTATCTGGGAATAAAATTGCAACACTTGCTTTTTTCTGCTTTCCATTTGCCTGTAATATAGATGACCATCCCTTCACCCTGAGTCTATATTTATCTTTTAAGGTAAGATGAGATTTTTGTATGCAGCAGATATCTGGCCTGAGGTTTTGTATCCAGTCAGCCAACCTGTGCCTCTTTAGAGGACAATTTAAGCCATTCACATTAATTGAGAATATTGATAAACCTGGTGGAATTTTGGGTATTGGAAAGTCCAATGGACATTTTTAATCCTTTCACTATGGTGGAAGTTGGAATTTGATCAAAAGTTTCTGTGTGAGTTTACTTTTGTAGTAGAGGATTGCGCTAGTCATTGTGGTGGATAGGTCTGAGAATATCCTTGAGAGCTGGTTTAGTTATGGCAAATTTCTTCAACATGTGAATATCATTAAAGTATTTAATATCTCCATCATAAATGAAACTCAATTTAGTTGGACACAGGATCCTGGGTTGAAAGTTATTTTGTTTTGGGAGATTAAAAGCCAATGACCACCCTCTTCTAGCTTGAAAGGATTCAGCAGAGAGATATGCAGTTATTCTAATATTCTTCCCCTTGTAGGTTATGATTTTCTTACGTCTGACTGCTTTCAGAATTTTCTCTTTCATTTTAGTGAAGTTAATTATGATGTGCCTGGGGGATGTCTTACTCAGGTTGAGTCATGCTGGGGTTCTGAAACTGTCTGCTATCTCAATTTCAGAATCTCTTGGCATGTCTGGAAAGTTCTCTTTCATAATCTGATGAAGAAGAGCCTCTGTGCCTTGCGAAGACATTTCATTGCTTTCAGGGATCCCTATAAGGCAAATATTGGTTTTCTTCGAATTATTCCAGAGCTCTATGAGAGAATGATCTGTTTTTGCTCTCCATTTCTCTTCCTCTTTGAGAGTTTGGGAGCGTTTGAAAG
>CAUYON010022754.1:0-17056 GCA_963573935.1 Arctocebus calabarensis | reverse complement strand
ACAGCTCACAGCAACCTCCAATTCCCAGGCTCAAGTGAGGCTCCTGCCTCCGCCTCCCAAGTAGCTGGGACTACAGGAGCCTAGCCATTTTTTGGTTGCAGCCGTCATTGTTGTTTGGTGGGCCTGGGCTGGATTTGAACCTGCCAGCTCAGGTGTACGTGGCTGGCGCCTGAGCCTGTTAAGCCACAGGCGCCGAGCCTCTTTTCTTTTTTTTTTTTTAAACTGGATTATTTTAGTTTATAGAAAACTTTTAACAATTGATCATGCATCTTCAGAACTCCTTAGAATTAAGTTTCCCAAAGTGAATTTTGCTCATAGGAAGGTTTTTTTTTAGGGTTCATCTAAACCAGAGGTTATATAACCCATAGCCTAGTTTTATACACCCCATAAGCTAATAATTTCTTTTTTATTTTAAAGGGTTTTTCTTTTTTAAAAATTGACGAATATACAACAGAGATAGTATGTCACCACAAAAACACAAAATCTAAAATGTTTACTATGTTATCCACAGCTCACGTACTTGCCTTTACCTGTCATTTGTGCTAACCATTGTGAAATAGAGTAGCTGTTTTGAAACTGTCAGTCACCACAAAAATGACATTTAATTATCAAAACATAGATAATAAGTGTTTTAGGTTCTGTAGTAAGGTTGACGTCACATAAAGATAATGAAAAAACTTAACTTCCTGCCTATAATAATATGTATCTTTCCTGTGATTACCCAATCAAGTAAAAGAAATTTGCTTCCAGTGTTGTTAGATTTTTGTTTATAATTAAAACTACTAAAATATAAAAATTGGCAGGGTTTTTAAATTATGTAGTTAATTAGGGCGGTGCCTGTGGCTCAAAGGAGTCAGGCACTGGCCCCATATACCGGAGATGGTGGGTTCAAACCCAGCCCTGGCAAAAAACAAAAACAAACAAACAAAAATTATGTAGTTAATTATTTGAAACACATAGTTCTTTTCAGGGGACACTTGTAGACATGATATTTTTTTGTTTATTGTCCTAGTGTGAGTGACCCAACGAAAAATAATTGAATTTCAATAGTATTTTTACTGAAGGAAGAACTGAAGAGGAAGCATAAACACTTTCGTATGCAAAGTGTCTTGATTGCTTTTTTTTACAGTCTTTATATAACTTGAATATAAAATTATGTTCTAATTTCTCAATTAGGTTCCCTTCTTTGGTCCACTTTTCGATGGTGCAATTGTGAATGGAAAGGTTCTACCCCTCATGGTTAGAGCAACAGCCATAAATGCAAGTCGTGCTCTGAAATCACTGATTCCATTGTATCAAAACTTGTATCCTTTTTTTTTGACAGTATGATTTCTACTCTAATGTATGTCTCTAATGTATTTCCAAGGTAAAATATGTTGTATGTATGGTTAAGAACTTTATTTTCTATTTGTTTACATATAGATAGTAGAGTTCCTCCTCAATGTTGTGGCAGTTATGATATGTGAATGGTGTATTTTCTTTTATATGGTTTTAGTAAGTACTAATTTTTTGGTTAATTAGAGTCCCATTATTTGCAGGCACTCTGCCACTCTTGAAGTGCAGAAATAATCAAATACTTATTGCAAAAAACTCAATCTAGTTGGAGAAGGAAACACACTATTTTCTGTATATATAGCAGATAATAGATAATAAGTTTTAGGTTCTGTAGTAAGTTGTTGTTTTTTTAATTTATAAATATTTTATAAGCTCTTAACTTTTTTTTTTTTTTTTGAGACAGAGTCTCAAGCTGTCACCCTGGGTAGAGTGCAGTGGCGTCACAGCTCACAGCAACCTCAGTCCCTTGGGCTTAAGTGATTCTCTTGCCTCAGCTTAAGCTCTTAACTTTTCAAATGAAATCTCTATAGAATGAAGAGAAACCCATCACCCACCAATGCCTTTTCAAACATCAAATCAAATATTTTCAGTGGGTGGTAATATATGTCTTCACAAATACAATAGTTAATGATAATCTGCTTCTTTGCCACAGTCTTAACTTGAAATGAGCAAGATTTTGTTTATTTTTTCTTAGTTTCAGTTCCTCCATCTGCTAAGAATCTTATTCTCAAAAATAATCTGCCAAAAATGTTAACCTTTCCCCTGGAATATCTCCTTCATGAAGTATATAGATAGATATATTACATGGGTATCCCAAAAGTACAACAACAAAGGGCCTTTCACTCAGCTAGAGGGGGTGGCAGTATCAGGAAACACTTCTGAGAAGTCTTAAGTGTTGAACCAATATTGAAGGATGAATAAGAGTTAATCAGATGAATAAGATTAGGATTAGCCTTCTAGGCCAGGCACAGTGGTTCACACCTGTAATCCTAGCACTCTGGAGGCTGAGGTGAGAGGAACTATTGAGCTCAAGAGTTCAAGACCAGCCTAAGGAAGAGCAAGACTCCCATCTCTACTAAAAAATAGAAAAATCAGCCAGTGTTGTAGTAGGCACCTATAGTCCAAGGTATTTAGGAGGCTGAGGCAGGAGGATCACTTAAACTCAGGAGTTTGAGGTTGCTATGAGCTAGGCTGGTGCCATAGCACTCTTGCCTAGGATAACGGAGTGAGACACTATCTCAAAAGAAGAAGAAGAAAATAGTGAACATGAACACTTTATTTAAACAGCATATCTGAAAAGTTTCTACTTCTGGAACACAGAGTAAAAGCATTAAATCAGATAAATCAAACATTTTTCTTGACTTGGAATCTTAAATTTAGAAATTGTAGAAAATTGTTTTTGCATACTTTTAAATGATAGTAGGGATAACCTTTACTATTCTGAAGAACATATAAATCATGTTCACAAAGTTCTGTATTAATTATAAATGTTGGGGGGAAATTACTTCATGTATGTAGGTCATTTGATTTTTAAATGAAAGTTTTTTGTTTGTTTTTGGCAACAGAGGCTTACTCTGTTGCCCTGGCCAGAGTACTGCAGCATCATCATAGCCCCCTGCAACTTGAACAAACTCCTGGTCCCAAGTGATCCTTTTGTCTCAGCTTCTCAAGTAACTGCAACTGTAGGTACACCCAATGGTGCCCAGCTAATTTTTCTATTTTTAGTAGTGAGGGGGTCTCACACTGCTCAGGCTGGTCTTGAACTCTTGAGTTCAAGCAATCCTCCTACCTCAGTTTCCCAGAGTGCCACAATTATAAGCACAAGCATTGGACCAGCCAAATGAAAGTTTATGTAATAAATTACAACTAGACATTTTAAGATACTGAAAAAAATATGTGTATATCTGTTTTACTTTTAAATACTTATTTCAGAAATATACATTAAATTTTAAAATGTATGTTTTTGACATATCCAGATTAGTTAAGTTCTCATTAAGGAGAAAATCAAGCGTTCTGAAACAGGTCAGTTATTTTATGCCCAATAAAAGTACCCACTAAGATTCCACAGCATAAATTGTGCTATTTATGATCATTAAATACTGTTTGAATTTTATCCTAGGAATATCTTCTGTAACTATAAAGCTAATGTTGTTCACTGAATGAGGACAATATTGATTGTCATATGCTACCCAAATCGATCATGCTAGCAGCCAGAATTACAGTAATCTGTCAGTATTGATGACTGTCTTTCAAGCTTTGAAATATCTCCTTCACTTCACTTGTTTCTTGCATTACTTGTACTTTGAAAAGCATTTTCTTGGGACCTCTGGTTTTTTTTCAGGTAGGCACTCTTTTCATTTGTCTCTTGGGCTCAATTTGTTGGTTTGATCATGCAATTAGAATTGAAATGCAACACTGGTAAAGAAGACCAGGCAGACTGTAGGTTAACTGTTGGCCCAGAGAGATATTTCAGGTTTAATCTTAAAGACAATTTCGACTGTGACTTCTGAATATGCAAATGTTAAATATGATCATCCCTCCCTCCTTTCCTTCCTTTCTTTCAGACAGGGTATTGCTCTGTCTCTGTCACCCAGGCTAGAGTGCAGTGACCTCATAGCTCACTGCAATCTCAAACTCCTGGGCTCAAGCATTTGTGCTTCAGTCTCCCTAGTAGCTAGGAGTACAAGCATGCCCAGCTAATTTTTATATTTGTTGCAGGGGTGGGGATGGGGTTTTACTCTTTACTCAGGCTGGTGTTAAACTCCTGGCTTCAAACAGTCCTCCTGCCTCAGCCTCCCAAAGTGTTTAGATTACAGGCATGCCACTGCACCTGGCCTCTTTTTTCCTTTTTTTGCAGTTTTTGGGCGGGGCTGGGTTTGAACCTGCCACCTCTGGTATATGGGGCCAGTGCTCTACTCCTTTGAGCCACAGGCACTGCCCCCTTCTTTTTTTCCTTTTTTTTTTTTTTTTTTTTTGAGAAAAAGCTGTCACCCTGAATAGAGAGCTGTGGCATCACAGCTCACAGCAACCTCCAATTCCTGGGCTCAAGCGAGTCTCTTGCCTCCGCCTCCCAAATAGCTGGGACTACAGGCACCCGCCACAACGCCCGGCCATTTTTTGGTTGTAGCTGTCGTTGTTTGGCGGGCCCGGGCTGGTTCCAACCTGCCAGCTCAGGTGTACGTGGCTGGCGCTTTAGCCCGTTGAGCCACAGGCGCTGAGGCTTTTTTTTCCTTTTTAATATGAGATTTATTTTATTTTATTTTGAGACAGAGCCTCAAGCTGTCACCCTGGATAGAGTGCTGTGGCATCACAGCTCACAGCAACCTCCAATTCCTGGGCTTAAGCGAGTCTCTTGTCTCCGCCTCCCAAGTAGCTGGGACCACAGGCACCCACCACAATGCCAGGCCATTTTTTGGTTGCAGCCGTCATTGTTGTTTGGCGGGAGATTTATTATACGTAGAAATTTTCAAAAGTTATGCTATATAATCATGTTGTGTTATTCAGGGTTCCCAGAGAAACAGAACCAATAGGCTATGTATAAATAGAAACCAGAGATTTACTTTATGGAATTAGTTCACACAATCATGGGGGCTGGCAAGTCCAGAATTTGTAGGAAACCCAAGGAACAATTGATGCAGTCTGAGTCTAAAGGCAGAATTCTCTCCTTCAGGGGACCTATCTTTTCTTTTAAAGTGTTTTAACTGATTGGATGAGGCCCATGGCATTATGGAGGATAATTTGCTTTACCCATTGGTAATCGTATCTGAAAATAAAACTTCACAGTAACATCTAGACTGGTGTTTGACAAAAAAATGGGTCCCATGACCCAGCAGTTTCCATAAAATTAACCAACATATCTTAAGTTTTCTTCCTGTCCTTTCTTATTACAAAATATAATTTGAGAAAAGTATGTAAATTATAAATTTACAATATGATGAACAATAACAGTTTAACCACCACCAGGTCAAGAAATAGAACTGTACTGTTATTCTTCTTTCAAAAATATTAATTTGTTACACAATAATAGTAAAGATTTTAGAGGGATGTAAAGACAAAATCAGATAGTAGTCCTACCCTTATAAAACCTATAATTTAATAGGGAAAGAATAAAATGTACATTAATCATCATAAGATAGATGTATATGATACACGCAGTCAGACAATAAAGTTCGTAAACTCATCCTAGAAAAAGTACTACATACTTCATTGCTGAATATCACTGGGGTCACCTTCGAAGTGCTCCCCTTGGGAAGCTATCCACCAATGCCAGCACCTAGTCTACCCTTCAGAGCAATTTTGGAACTTTTATTGGAATGTCCATCAGAGCTGTCATCTTGCATATTACCCTTGATGTCCTAAATGTAATCAAATGTCTTCCTTTCAGGATTTCCTTTATCTTTGGAAAGAAAGTCATTGAGGGCCAGATCAGATAAGTAGGGAGGATGTTCCAATACAGTTATTTGTTTACTGGCTAAAAATTCTCCACCATGTTCATTGGTTAGCTCCTTTGGTACCTTTTCTACACATAACTTTCTCATGTCACAATTTTCAGTTAAGATTTTCCTGTTTCTCTATCAATATTTACTTGGTCTGCTAGGCTGCTGACAGTCAGCCAACAATTCTGATGCATGATTTGACCAGTTTTGCATCAGTTCTGCTGGTTGCTGATTACCTTGCTTCATCAGTGTCACTTTTTCTCTCCTCAGAAAAATGTTTATTCTATTCATACACTAAATGTTTTCTTCATGGCATTATTCCCAAAAACTTGGACTAACAAGTCTCTGATTTCACTTCACTCTTGTCAAGTTTAACAAGAAATGTAATGTTTGTTTATTGCTCTAAATCAAACTCCAACATTTTTACGAAGGCACACATAAAGACACAACAATAATGAACACCACTCAGCAAGACACCACCACACATTGACTGTGGTGTAAGCTATAAGACACTGATGTATCAAAATTACTGAGTTACTTGTACAATGCTGCTAACGTAAGCATATTAGGGCAAGTTCACAAAGTTAATTGTCTGACCTTGTTTATATACAAGATATAGTGTAAGTATTCTAGTAGGGTTATAAATAAAATGGTGTGACAGTTCCAAGGACCAAGAAATTACATTGGAATAAGAAGATCAGGAAAGAATGTATCGAAAATATGGGTGGAGTTTGAGTGATGGGAGTGCAGCATGTCTCTTTTATGTCTTATAAGTTACAGTTTGGTGCTTTGTATCTATATATGTATATTACACAAATTTAATATTCTGAAATATACGGTATGGGGGATATTACAATTAAATAGCATCTTTAGAAAATACTTTATTCCTAGGTTTAAAGTATTCTATCACAACCAATATCATTTAATTTCTTCTAATCTTTTTAGATTTGACTTTTTCTTAAATGCCAGAATTGGGTTTCTGTCTAACTTTATCAGAAAATTATCAGAAGTCAATGATTTTCCTTCAGTTAGTCACAGTTTGTCATCCCTGTACTTCTATCAGATGTAAAGAACCTTTTGCAAAAGTCTGAGAGCCAAACTAAACGAAATGTAATTGATTGGGTCCACTAATGCAGTTGCCTCTCATTATTATAGAACATTATAAAACCTCTTAGGGGGCCCCATATTTTTGCCATTTCATGTTAGAAGAAATGAGTTTACTGAGAAACTACATAATTTTATATATCTACTATCTTTTGTAGATCATTTCTTCAGAAGGTAACATCAATAAATATGGGCTATCCTTAATTTAATCCGTGAAAAAAAGATAATAGTACCAAACCTAAGGATTGTTGTAAGGATTAAATGAAACTATCCACATGAAGCACTAGGCAACCTGTCTATCATGTAGCAAGAGCTAAGAACATGGTAGCTGCACAATAATTAATGATGTTGTCAGTACCATTATTGTCTTCATTGGCACTGGTAATGCTCTTCTAAAATATAGGCCTAAGTACAAACAGTCTGCAATTTAAGGTGGTTTAACTTACAATTTTTTAACTTTATGGTGGTGCAAACTCCCTAGACTATTCAGTAGAAGCTGTACTTCAGATTTTGGATTTTGATTTAAAATTCCTCATAGTAACTTTATTATATAATAGGCTTTGTGTTACAGGGTTTTGGCCTGACTGTAGGCTATGCTAAGCTGTGGTGTTCAGTAAGTTAGGTATAGTAAGTGCATTTTCGACTTATGATATTTTTAACTTATGAGTTATCAGGATATGACCCATCATAAGTCAAGGAGTATTGGTATGCTAAAAGGCTTAGAATGGCTGGCTTATTGAAACAAATCTTACATTTTTTGTACCACCTGCAAGCAATTATTTTCATCTTAGCTTTGCAGCCTCATGTGTACATATTTCTCACTGTGATTTTGTGAGATATACCTATACTTTTCCCCAGCTTCATCCTCTGTCTGTACCTTATTCTTCTGCCACACTGACAACTGGGACACTACATGTGCCCATATAAACCATATTCCTTATTCCTGAATCCCCTTCTCTTTCAGGCCCAAGTTTTTACCAAACCAAGAATGCCCATCTGTACTCTTCCACCTAATATACTCAAAACACTTTATTACAATACTTAGCATGTACGTGCGCATATGAATAAGTCTTTTTTTTTTTTTTTTTTGAGACAGAGCCTCTATGTCACCCTGGATAGAGAGCTGTGGCACCACAGCTCACAGCAACCTCCAATTCCTGGGCTCAAGCGAGTCTCCTGCCTCTGCCTCCCAAGTAGCTGGGACCACAGGTGCCCACCACAACACCCAGCCATTTTTTGGTTGCAGCTGTCATTGTTGTTTGGTGGGCCCGGGCTGGATTCAAACCCGCCAGCTCAGGTGTACGTGGCTGGCGCCTTAGCCCGCTGAGCCACAGGCGCTGAGCCTTTTTTTTTTTTTAGAGACAGAGTCTCACTTTGTCGCCCTTGGTCAAGTGCCATGGCTTCATGGCTCACAGCAACCTCCAGCTCCTAGGTTTAGGCGATTCTCTTGTCTCAGCCTCCCGAGTAACTGAGACTACAAGCACCCACCACAACGCCCAGCTATTTTTTTGTTGCAGTTCGGCCAAGACTGGGTTTGAACCCACCACCCTTGGCATATGGGGCCAGCGCTCTACTCACTGAGCCACAGGCACCGCCCATGAATAAATCTTATATCCTCTTTGTTCACTAACTTCTAGCATAGTGCCTGGCCCATGAGGCTAGGCAGCTAGTGCTTTGTCGTAGTAAAACAGGGTGGATGGATTTATTATCTATGTTTTTGAAGTTTATAATTACTATGGGTTTTTAAAAAAATTCTTTTGGTAGTGGCTCAGCGCCCATAGCTCAGTGAGTAGGGCGCCAGCCACATACACTGAGGCTGGCAGGTTCAGGCCCAGCCCAGGCCTGCTGAACAACAGTGACAACCACAACCAGAAAATAATTGGGTGTTGTGGTGGGTGCCTGTAGTCCCAGCTATGCAGGAGGCTGAGGCAAGAAAATCACTAAGGCCAAGAGTTTGAGGTTGCTGTGAGCTGTGATGTCACTGCACTCTACTGGTGGCGACATATTGAGACTCTGTCCCCCCACCAAAAAAATTCTTTGGGTAGTGATTTATAATTTGGTTTGTATCAGACTATGGTACAACTCTTAAGAGCTTACTTCGTAGATAAGAAGTTAGGACCAGCAGAAATTGCCTCTCATACATGAATAAGACAGAATTGCACATGCACAAGGGTTTTACATTTTGACTGATTAATCAATCAGTAGTATATTTTCTTTTTTTTTGAGAGAGAGAGTCTCACTATGTCACCGTCAGCACAGAGCCGTGGCATCACACAGCTCACAGCAACCTCCAACTCCTGGGCTTAGGTGATTCTCTTCCCCCAGTCTCCTGAGTAGCTGGGACTACAGGCACTCACCACAGTGCCTGGCTATTTTTTTGTTGTGGTTTGGCCAGGGCCGGGTTTGAACCCGCCACCTTTGGTATGTGAAGCTGGCACCCTACTTACTGAGGCACAGGCACCACCCAGTAGTGTATTTTCTATTAGAGGGCATGATAATTTAGTGAAGATAATTTTCAGAAATCATTAGTGAGGGTTTTCACTTCATGTGAGGGTAGAGTCTATTAAGGAGAAAAGTCAGCTAAGACACCTTTGACTTAAAGACAATGACAGATTTTGTCTGGGAGGAGATGTAGCTTGGTATCCCCTCCAAAAAGGAGTCAGTATGTGGTTATAATCCTAAAAGCTCATACTTCCTACTATAAGGCAAGGAAAGTGGTAGCCACAGGAGAGCACTAGGGGGCAGCTATGAGAATCTAGGTGCTGGTGAGGTCTTTAGTTTTGCTGGGGACCAGTTTTGAAAATTTGCATTACCTACATTAGTTATTCCATAGGGAGCTCTCAGTGTCCTGTGCCATTTGTTCTTTATATTTTGTAAATGAAGGTCTTAGACTTCATGGACAAATATGTTGTTAAATACTCTTGAGGTCTATACTTACGTTCATTTATGCTTCAAAAGAAGGTAATTCTTTAAATAAAATGTCTCACCAGCTAAATGATCCAGGTTTTGTGGTCTTTAAAATGGTTGCAGCCATTATGCCATTGATAATAATCATTGCAGTAGGAACTCTCCAAGAGTAGACATTTACCTAACACTCTGCTCTGTAATTGGAACATTAAAGTCTTCAGAGTTAAAGACATGGCAGTGCTATTCAAGAATTTTTTTCTTGTGCTTAAACATCCCCTTGGCTTGGATGTATACAAAAAGAGTGTGTATACGAAGGTAATTATTTAAACAGGCCCTGGATATGTGTAGCACTTCTACAGTGACTCTAATGTATTTTTAATATATCAGTTTTAATTTATTCAACTGTTCTTTTCAAGGAAAGGCAATTTATGCCTGTTAGTGATGTTATTGGTATTTTGGGGAGCTTCCTTACAATTATTGGAGGAATTTTTTTTTGGAGACAGAGTCTCATGCTGTTGCCCTGGTAGAGTGCTGTGACATCACAGCTCACAGCAACCTCAAACTCTTGGGCTTAATTCTTTTGCCTCACCCTCCCATTGTAGCCCTCTAAAATGCTGGACTATTTTTTTTGTTGTTGGAATTGTCTTTGTCGTTTTAGCTGGCCCAGGACAGGAAACCACCAGCCTCAGTGTATGTGCTATGGGCACCGCCTATTGGGGGAATATTTTTATTGCACACCTTTAAGGATATTGGTTTAGCAAATCTCTATTCTTTCAAAAAAGATATGGAAGCAATAAATGCAATTCTGTCTGATAGGTAATAACTTTGTGATAATAGGTTTAATTCTGTGGAACTGAAAATACCATTGTCTCTTAATGTTCTCTAGAGACTATCTTTTTTTCTGTATTTACTTTCTTTTTATTACCAAATAAGGAAAGTAGTTTTGTTTTTTAATCTCCAATAACTCACAACCTTTTTTATGGTTTTACTAATATGAACCAATAATATTTACTTTTCTTAAACTGTAGAAGCTCACAAAACTGACTTCAATACATGGCCAACTTCTATTTCTGTTAACATTCTTTGAATTCTAGAGATTTTTAAATTTTTATCTTCCCCCAAGAACCTACTGCACTAATGACAAATTTAAGTATTAGCAAAATTGCTAAACAATTTTGGATCATTCGTTTATTCACCAAATATATTTATTGACTGCCTTCTATTTGGGAGGCACTGTGAGAGAAAAGCTAGGAATAGAAAGTCACAGCTTCCAAGGAATGTAATGTCTGGGAAGCTTGATGAATGTCTGAATGAAGACCACTCTGAGAGTCCAGCAGTAGTGATATAAACAAAGTATGATAGTAAAGGTGATTAATCTTAAGTGGGAGATGATAGTAGGTTGGAAGGAGGAAATTAGGGGATAGTAGGATGAGGAAGAAGAAGTAGCTTTACCTAGGAAGCTTGTTCTGCTAATTACTTCAAAGACACATGGTACTTTACCTGGCAGACAAGGTCAGGGAAGAGTTTTTCATGGATAGAAATTAGTCATGGAGGCATAAAAGTGTGATATGGTTAAGAAATGCAAGGAATTCAGCACTACTTGATGCTACAAGGCAAAGGAAAGTGTAGTGGCAGATGAAGATCAAAAAGTAGGTCAAAACCAGATAATGTAGTCAAGCAAAAAGAAAAAATAAACTTGGTTTTCTAATGTTACAATAGAAACATTACTGACAGCCAGTATCTAAGGTAATAATTCCTTGTGCTTTTGTATGCTTTTTGCCTGTTGAATAACCGACCAGTTACTATGAATTTATTATTTTTAATTTTCTAGTGAAGGCTTTTGAAAACGTTTGTTTATTGATCATTATTTTCATGAAGTTTTTTTACAATTAGTTGAGTAATAATTGTCAGGCTAATAGCATTGATAGACAGCGTTGTTTTTTTGTTTGTCTGGCTTGAGACAGAATCTCACTATGTCACCCTTGGTAGAGTACCATGGCGTAACAGCTCACAGCAACTTCAAACTCTTGGGCTTAAAGCAAGAGGCTTGCCTCAGCCTCCCAAATAGCTGGGACTACAGGTGCCCGCTACAGTGCCTGGCTATTTTTTGTTGTTGTAGTTGAAGTTATCACTGTTGTTTAGCTGGCCCAGGCTAGGTTCAAACCCTCCAGCCTGAGTGTATATGTGGCCAGTGCCCTACCCACTGAGCTACGGGCTACGGGCGCTGCCCAATAGCATTATTTTTCTTTTCTTTCTTTCTTTCTTTCTTTTTTTTTTTTTAAGAAACAGAGTCTCACTTTGTCGCCCTTAGTAGAGTGATGCGGCATCACAGCTCACAGCAACCTCCTGCTCTTGGGCTTAGGCGATGCTCTTGCGTCAGCCTCCCCAGTAGCTGAGACTATAGGTGCCCACCACATGCCTGGCTATTTTTTGGTTGCAGTTTGGCCGGGGCGGGTTTGAACCCGCCACTTTCCATATTTGGGGCTGGCACCTTACTCACTGAGCCACAGGTGCTGCCCTGCAGCGTTATTTTTCTTTTGTTTGGTTTTGTTTTGGTTGCAGTTCGGCTGGGGCCAGGTTTGAACCAGCCACCCTCGGTATATGGAGCTGGCGCCCCACTCTCTGAGCCATAGGTGCCAGCATTATTTTTTTTAATGAGTCTAGGAAGGTCTCTGAACGTTTGGTATTGTTTATACATATTTATCATTTCTAAAAGCATCTGAGATTTCCATATTTCTTACGATAAATTCATGGTGATTCTTCTTTCATGCATAATAATCCTTTACACTTTTTCTTTTAAAAATACTTTATGCAGTTATTGTACTTTTTTATATAATATTATTGATAAATGAAGTACTTTCATCCTATTCTTGCAGTACATTGGCTTCATGGCAAAGAAAAAGAAAAAACAGCAAAAGAAAAGAAAGCACTATCAATCATCTTACCCATTTTGTGAAATCCAGTATAACAATATGATCCACATATACCAATCTAGACAGTTGGGTCACAACACAGTACACCAGAAGGAAGACAGAATGTCTTCTTTCCATTAAGGCATGGTTAAACTACAGTATTCCCTAAAAAACAACCATACTTGAAGTCTGTTTCCATCTTTATTAACTTCTCACCTGTGCTAGAATAGAGATTTTCTTGTGAGAGTGGTGAGTATACACTGTATTCTCCACACTACATAACTATGAAATGTGTAAATTTTATTTTAGTCTTTGTTTAAATGTGAAAACAACTATAGATTCAGATGCTGTTTGAGGATTTCAGAAAGCAAAAAAAGATGTAAAGCTGAAATTAATCTGTATACTTATTTGACATAGAAATTCAAGTGCTTTTAATCCATTCTTTTCATTAGGCTTTTTGATATTTTTAATAATTCAGTAATGGAAATAAAATTAAACTATGGGTCACAAATCTCTCCATTTTCTTCTAACTGCTTTTCCTCGCAAACACTAGAATACAGCCTATTTAAATCTTAACTTTTGCCTGCCAAACCACTGTTACTATCCATCTGTTCATGCCAATTGTAAAGAAGGTTCAGTTTTTAGAGAAGCTTTGCATTTCACATAAGGTATGTGAAGTGAAATTTCACAAGGGACATGATGGATCCTGATTCTTAGTGATAAACCTTTGGGGCCATCAGGGTTGGCATATGGTCCAGTATGATATGAAGGCTTGGGTTCCCTGGCTTCCCTTCTTTGGCGTGAAGCTGATAAAACCTGGCTCTTGAGTATTATTTCACTGGACACCAATCATGGGCAGCAGGAACTGCCCATTTAACTCTCTGTGGGAAGGAAGCCCAGAGAGCATTCACAATGGTACCATTGTTGAGTTGCAAACTGCTCTGAACAGCTTGACAGCACTGGGGAGGAGGGGAAGGGGTTGCTTTACTAATTACTGTTCAGAAAAGAGAAGAAGCAAAAATAGCTGTTGTAGAATCTGATGTTTCTACATTTACTTACTCTCTTGATAGGAGTGTTGACTTTTATTTATAAGTAGCATGTAGCTACTATCAAAAGGAATATATTTAAGCAACCACCTGTAGTAATTCCTTGTTAACATGTCATTATCTATTTTTAGCCCACTAGATTTTAACACAGCAAAAGTCAGTTTTGCCTTATGATTTGTTTAGAAAATAAATATTTTTTTACCTTCATAAAAATTTTAAGTGAGAGGAAGTAGATTAAAACGACCACAATTCACATACGGTTTAATTTGCAGTTTGCTTTTTAGGATTCTTAAATAGCATTTGGATGTGTATAAACTATATGTGTATGGAAATGTAAATTAACGTTCCGTGTAACAATTGCAAATTACAAAATAACCTATTAAAGGTAAATTAGTCAGCTCATCTTGAGGTTGAATTCTGTCTAGATTAGATTTTTTTTTAAATGATAGGGTTGCTTCCTTTTTTATGAAACGTGTATTTTTGTATGAACACTGCTCTTCCAACAAGCAGTTGGTAGTTACTGTTGCAGAGAACAGTGATCTACAGCCTTATAAAAAATTAAAACTTATTTTCAGCCTCCTGACCCCACAGTATTTCCATAGATGATTCTCTTTTTTTGTAGCTGAAATTAAATTGACTAAATTATATTGCAATATTGTAATTTATGCAACATGTTCTTAAATAAGATCACAGATATTTTAAGAAAACTTTTTTAAATCTATAATTTTTTTAATGGAGTACCTTGGCAAAATTTGGGGAAAATCAAATGCATGTTTTATAAAATTAGTAATTCTGTAAAATTTACTAATGTTCCATCTCCTCATGTTCCCTTAAGTGATTTTAGTAATTGGGCACCAGTGCAGTATTTCAAAAACAGTAATTCATTGAATGCCCATTCTTCTTTTTACTGCAGAATAGATTATATTTAAGTCAAGATTAATGGATAGATCTTGATGTTAAAGTCCAGTGTCTAAGCCTGTCATTCCCTGGGGGCATATAGTGCATTAGTTTAAGCCAATATACTGCTTATCATAGATTCTATGACACTGTCTTAAATGACAGTTTGCTGTGCTTTGTTACTACTTACTATGATAATAAAATCCCTTTTTTGTATTCCCAATAATTATAGCACTTAAACAAAATCTTAATTAAATTAGTGCACATTTAGGTAGAGATAACACTTAAGTAATTGTACACTGTAAAATTTTACTTGTTTTTTTTTTCTTTTTCCTTTTTGCAATCTTCTGACAGGGTTCAACTTTAGTGTTTAGTTCAAACACATACATTTGTTTCCTCAATTTTAATGCACTGTTCTCAAAGGGAACAATAAAAAATGATTGTTTCTAATATCTCCCAATGTTTTTAAAACTCTTACTGTAATACTAGTGATTTTGAAGTAGTTCTGTACCAATTATGGAAGTCTCATTATTATTAAAGTTAATGATAATATTTTTAAATAGATCTTATCAAGAATTAAGAGTACAAAATTTTAATTTCACTAACTGAAATTTTTTCAGATGTTTTGCTTCATACAACTTTCATAAAAGTAAAATAGATATATACATATTGGATGATTATGTCAGTGCTTTTGGGGACCTACCAATGATTATTAGATTATTAAATCAGATTTTCAGAGTCTTTGGTAGGTTCAGAATTTTAAGCTTACTTAAGGTTAATCTTTTTAAATTATTTACATGAACTTTGGTAGAATTGGGCTTATCAACTTTTTACTTAATGCTTTCATTTAATAATTGACTGATTATGAGCAATTATATGTAGTCCAAATTTTATTCAACCCTAGCATTCAATAATAGGGCTATCCTCACACTGCCTTAGCACCTGTTATGGATTTTGAGTCATCTGGCAGCCCATGGGAGTTAGATAAAGAAGTACCAGGTGTCCTGCCTGTCTCCTAATTGAGACGCAGTGAAAACAATATAGACTTGGCAATATGGTTAAAAGGATGGATTAAAGCCCAGCTTTGTCTGCTCTGACAAATCACAGCTTTTCCTTCATAGCGTAGATAGTATCAACTACTAAAGAATTTCATTAATATAAGGCATCACAAAAATAGATAATAATTTATCAGAACCTGTTGAAGACTTTCAGAATTTCCATTAATATGGTATAAGTAAACAATACTAATACCAAGATTATGCTGTTTCTTTGGGGGAATTTTATTTTACTGCATATGAACTAGACTGAGTGTTTCTTGAAGGACTTAGCTACAGTAGGACAGAAAAGAAATATGCCCCCCTCTGCCAGTTTTTAATTTACCAGATCTTGCTTTATACGGTAAGCAGTACTTTCATCTTAGAAAGGAACAGTGCCTATTAACCCATGGGATACTTCATTACCCTGTATATGTCAAGAAAATACACTGCTTTACTACTAATAATAGTCGTGAGATCCCTGAGATGTACTTGCAAGAATCTCTTCCTGCATATCATATCTCAATAAAGTTCTTATTGTTCATTATTTTTTGATGGCCCGGTATAATACTGCCTCAGTAAGATATTATTTCAAGGCCTTTTAAAATGAAAATGCCAATGTGGTTTTTCTCATTTTTATTTTAGAACATACAAGGATTTTACTATAGTATAGTAATGATAGTAAATTATAAATTTATAATTACAACTATAATTTATAGAGTAAATTATAAATATATACAAATAGAGTTCTTTCAGAAATTACCTATCTTAGAATTTAAGCTAATTGTCATTGTTTTGGCCATCTTTTGGGATAACTAACAGGCTTAACATACCTTTGTTTTTTCATCACACAACACACAGATCATTGAGATTGGATGTAGAAAGAAAACTGGACTGTTGAGTAAAAGACTGAGATTCAAGCCCCAACTCTACCTCTCAGCAGCTTTGTTTATCTAAGCAAATCTCTGTACTCTGCATTAAGGCAAGGCTTATTGCTGAATAAACATTTTGCTGATTTTGCTAAGTTTCCTTGTGTAACGTAAAGTAATGTTGGTGGATGTATCCTTCCTGTAGTTCAAACTGTCTTAATATTCTCAATAAATGTCTTGGGATAATCCCTCTCAAAATGGTCTTTTTAAAATCCTAACTATTTTAAATGGTTCAAGTATTAGTTTTCAAGGGTATCATTACCTCTATTCTTATGGTGTACAGCACAGTTTTGGAAATCTGCCTATGGTTTGAAATTACCCTTCATTTGATTTTATCTATAGAGATTTTCTCAAATATTCTTCCCTTTTCCTCCTTCTCTATAGATGGCCACATAAGCAAATAGAATTAGGTTAACTAAATTCATTATCTCATACCATTGTAGAATTTATTAAAAA
>CAUYON010022752.1:0-10082 GCA_963573935.1 Arctocebus calabarensis | reverse complement strand
TATACCCTGAGACTAAAGGCCTAAAGGAGGAGATGGGGAAAGACCGGGAGAGAAACAGAGAGAGCTTCTCTCTCCCCACTAGAATTCTCTCCCTCTACCAGGAGCCTTAGTGTTTTCTGTATTCTTTTCTGTGAATAAATTCTGTCTTACCAAAAAAATAAAATAAAATAAAATAAAATTCCAGAAGGCTATAATAGAAAGAATGGAAAAGATGCAATATTCAAAGAGTTCATTGCCAAGAAATTTCTAGAATTGTTGAGAGATATGAAACTTCTCAAAGTGAGAAATCTCAATGTCCAAAGCAAGAGAGAGAAAGAAGTCAAGATTGGACTCATATAGTGAAACTAGAAAATAACAAAGTATATGGAAGGTCTTGAGGGCAGCCAGAAAGAAAGGTAGATTGCCTAGAAAAGTACTACAGTGAGACAGACGACTGAATTTTAAACACTGACAAGCTCAGACAACAAGCTGGAATGAGTTATTTTCCCCACCTGACACTCTACAAAGCAATGAATATAGCTCTACAGCAGCCATGCTGCCCCTTGGGCCCAGGGGCTGTCCATTGCACTGTCAGGAAGACGGACTTGGCCAATGGAATCAGTGGACAAAACCTGTCATAGATCTGCCCAGGCCCAGCAACAAGAGCACTTGGGCTGCCCTGACCTGGGGTGCTCAGAGCTGCAAGCACCACTCCTAGCTCTGCACCAGCGTATTCCAGTAGAAACCCCATGCAGCTAAAATCTGGAGTCAGAATGCACCAACAGGGCCTGAGGGGACAAAGTCTGTCTTTAGTTCCTGCTCCAGAGCCCCTCATATCCCACTTCTAGAGGTGGGCAAGTTGGCCCCTTCCCTTTGTGAGGACACCCTAGCCTCACTCTGCTCAGTCCCACACAGCCATCAAGTGGGTCTGGGCAAGCAGGATTTGCCCAAGGAATTGAGTGACCCAATCTAGCCTAAGTCTGGCAGACTTACAGCCAGACCTGCACGTGAGTGAATTCACTGTGTTAGTGGCACTGTCCTTTGAGGGCTCCAGGGATACAGCTAAGAAGAAGAACTATGAAGAAATACTGAGCACTTTGTTCCAAGTACTATGTAAGGCAGTTCCACATATATTAGTATCATCTCAGTGTTCATAATGACCCAACAAGTTAGGAACTCCTGTTTTCCCTCGGTGTACCAGTGAACAAATTGAAGCTTAGAGAGATGAAGACCCTTGTCCAAGGTTGGGATACTAACCCAGATCCTATTTATCCCAGGGTGAAAGCTACACCCCTATCCCATCCCTGCCATGCCCAACCCCATCCTCCACCAGCCTTTTCTAGAGAAATTCTAAGTGATCAAAAGTATCCCTTTGGATCCTTTACCCACAGCAACAGACAAAATGCACAAAGGCTGCTTTTAGCTGGCCATGACCTTACTTATCCAGGAAACCAAGCCCTGGGGGCAGGCAGGGCCCCTTCCAGTAATCCCTGCTGCCTGTTCTCTGGACTGTAGCTGTTTATTGCCCTGGAAATGACTACACTGCCAAACAGAGGTCTGGTTTAGGACTTGGACACTGGCCACTTCTTCACCATCATTGGTGAGGTCCCCTGTTTGGTCATTAAATTTCCATGATGAGGTTTTGGGGGTTTTGTTTTTGTTTTGTTTGGGGGTTTTGTTTTTGTCTTTTTTTTTTTTTTTTGAGACAGAATTTGACTTTGTCACCCTTAGTAGAGTGCCATGGCATCACAGCTCACAGCAACCTCAAACTTTTAGTCTCAAGCAATCCTCTTCCCTCAGCTTCCCCAATAACTGAGACTACAGGTGCTCACTGCAACATCTGGCTATTTTATAAAGGTAGGGGTCTCACTCTTGCTCAGGCCAGTCTTGAACTCCTGAGCTCAAGCAATCCATCTGCCTAGGCCTCTCAGAGTGTGAGGATTACAGTCATAAGACAGCCTCCACAGTGAGTTTTCTCTTGCTATAGCCCAAGCTTAGAGCTTTCAGCCTCTCAGCTTAACCCCGGGGCCTCAAAGACCTCACCACTCTGGGTTTCCCACATTCCTGTGGGACCAACTTCATAAGCTACAGGCCCTAGTACAAAATACTTCTTATTAGCCATGTCCTCTTTTCAATGATGATTAAGAAGAATATCATGCATTTTATCCAGGACAATAGCAGATAACCCTCGCTAGCCCAAGTGCTTTACAGACACAACCCATTCCATCTTCATGGTGACACTAGGAGGTAGACAGTTATCAGCTCCACTAATGATGTATAGAAAGGCTAAGTGATCTTCTCAGAGTCACAGACCTGGTGAGGGCTCATACTAAGAGTCAAGCTCAGGCAGTCCATGTCATTGTCCGCTCTGCTAGATGGCTCTCTCATGTCCCACCTTCATGTGATGTGGGTCCCCCTATCCCTCCTTGAGTAGGAAAGGTGCTTTGCCTCAACAGCTCACCAGAGCTTGGACGGTGCTAACAACACACTTGGAAAAGCAGGGAGGGCAGTGTCTAAAGGAGGGGGAGTTCCCTGACCCCTGGACTTTAGCTGCATCTGGGAAAGGAGAATGGAGTGATGGACACAAAGAATATTAAACTAAGAAAAATATGGAGAGACTTCTGCTGCACGCACAGATTCTGTGGAATCCTCCCGCCATAGACCACTGGACTCTTGGCACCATGCTACTGCCACAGTAATCTCTGCCTCTTCTTCAGTGCTCATCCCTTCTAGACTTGAGGTCCTGGTTAGGGGCGCCCACTTAGTCAGGTCTTGGCCATACACCTGTGCCATAGCTACCAGAGGTAGTAGCTTCCTGAGTAGGATTCTTAGCTTATCTCCTACCAAGCCCCACACAATGCAGGTGGATGTGGCTCTTCCCAAATAGAGGAGTTCAAATGGTGAGTGACCATTTGACAATAAAGGCTAACCCTTGGTCACTCAACTTCCTACTGTCCCTCCATCCTTCTTTTTCTCAATCTGTCTATAGTCCAACATGCCAACATCCCTCAATAGTCACTCATAGTTATGAATCCACACCAGCACAGGTGGCCAGAGCTTCAATATCTTTCCTAGCTCCAGTGCCAGAGGATGGGCCTGTGTATGAATTTGGCTCAAGGGGGTTCCTGAGGCTCACCTGCTATTGACTGGGTGAATCAGTCAATAGAACCTCCTCCAAAGGCCCCTGACCACCTCTTCCATACTGGCTATTTAGTCCATTCCAGCTGCCACAACAAAACCCTTATACTGGGTAGCATATAAATAACAGAGATTGATTTCTCAGTTCTGAAAATTGAGAAGTCCAAGATGAAGGTCGCCAGGGGATTCGGTGCCTGGTGAGGGTCATCTTCCTCATAAGTGGGACCTTCTACCTGTTTCCTCACTGGGTGGAAGGGACAAGCAAGGTCTCTTGGGTTCTATTACTAAGAAATTTATCCCATTCTTGAGGATTCTGCAACTGTAACCTAATCAACTCCCAAAAGGCTTCATTTCTTTTTTTTAAGATAGGGACCTTGCAGCTCTGCGCCCATAGCACAGTGGTTACATCAACAGTCACATACACCAAGGCTGGCAGGTTCAAATCTGGGCCTACTAAACAACAATGACAACTGCAACCAAAAAAATAGCCAGGTGTTCTGGTGAGTGCCTATAGTCCCAGCTACTTGGGAGGCTGAGGGAAGAGAATCGCTTAAGCCCAACAGTTTGAGGTTGCTGTGAGCTGTGACACCACAGCACTCTGTCAAGGGCGACAAAGTGAGACTCTGTCTCAAAAAAAAGAAGATAGGGATCTTGCTATGTTATCTAGGCTGGACTCAAAATTCTGGGCTCAAGCAATTCTCTCACCTCAGTCTCTCTAGTAGCTGGAACAACATGCATGAGCTACCATACATGGCATTCCATTTTTTTGTTGTTCAATACAGGGTCTTCCTGTGTTGCCCAGTATGAGAGCAGAGGCATCATAATAGTTCACAGCAACCTCAAAATTCTGGTCTCAAGTGATCCTCCTACCCCAGCCTCCCTAGTTGCTGGAATTATAGGCATGAGCCACATCCAGATAATTGTTTTCTATTATTTTCGCAGGTATTCCACTTTTAATATCATCATCAGGCAGTTAGAACTTCAATATGTGAATTTTGGGACGACACAAACTTGAGATCATACCTCTGGGTTCTCACAAGAAGGTTCCTGAGCCTAAGCCCTGGGATCCCACTGTGTCATCCAACCCCGACTCAGTGAGGGCACTAAATCTACGCCTCTCTATTCCATTTTTTGACAGGGGGCCAGGTGGACGTCTCCTTGTTCCAAGTGGCACACTTTAAAGAGGAGGGGATGCTCCTGGAGAAGCCAGCCCAGGTGGAGCCACATCACATCATCCTGGAAAACCCCAACTTCTCCCCTGTGGGAGTTCTAAAGAGAATGTTCCACACTACCCTGCCCTTCATTCGTGTCACCTCCATGGTGTTGCTCTACCATCACCCCCAATGCGGGGAGAACAAATTCCACCTCTACCTGATTCCCAGTGACTGCTCCATTCGGAAGGTGACACTAAGAGCCAGAAAAGCTGGGCCTGGGTGGGCTGACAGTAAACACCAAATGCAGCCAGAGAGCCCCCAGAGGGGTCCTGGATGGGAATAAGGATGGGCCTCTTGTAAGCAGGAACTCTCAGTGAGTGACAGGGCTGCCCCCTCCTCAGCCACCATCTGGGCTCTTGCTGCCCCAGGTTTCTCCCCCCACCCCCCGCTGGATTCAATGCTCCATCACTGATCTTTGCACAGCTGGTTACAGCCTCTTACCTGGAGTCAAAGGGTGGGAGAGCCCTATGCCTTTCCCCATTCTCACTTCTTCTTCCAAAGTAACCCTGTCCCCACTCTGAAGATACTGAAGGCCAGTGAGGGACTATCTGTGTGGTTGTGCTTAGGTGGAGAGGAGTGCAGGGATTGTATAGCCCCATCCTGCCCCACAAACACACAGGTGGACTGTCTCACTAGTCAGAACAGATCCCGTGCAGCAGAATCCCCTCTTAGTCATTCCTCTGTATGTTCCTTAGGCCATTGATGATGAAGAAAGACAATTACAGGGTGTGCGAATACACAAGCCACCGCCATTGACCTCACTGCGGGTGGGCTCTCGCTACACTGTGTCTGGGTCAGGAGATCTGGAAATGATCCCGAAGGTGAGTGTCCCGGTGTTTACCCCCTGCCCCTACAGTCAGAGGGCATGCTCAGGAATCCCTGTGTGGTGGGTCTCAGGTTTCTTCCAAGGAGATGGCAAACTGGGATTGGGTAGAAAAGTGAGTTTTAGGGTGAGCTGGAATGCTACAGAGTTGGGGAAAAGGAAGTGAGGGGGTGGAAGGAGCACACACAGGGCTGGACTTAGGGTAACAGCAAAGTGCTTGGCCTGCAGGGTGCTAATGCCCTCCAGTGAAAACCCACAGGAACACACCTTCAGCCAAACACTGGGCTTGTCACTCATTGTGGTAGGAGAACATATGCTAGGGGAAGCCATGAGGTGTCTCAGTTAAGGGGTGTTAACTTGTCATAGGACTTGGGCCTTGCTTGGGTAATTTTAGGGAAGGTCTAAGGAAACAGAGCTTTGCTCTGGATTGGGCATTTTCAGAAGGCAGAAGAAATTCTACCATTGGAATCTCGAGGAATCTTCTGTTTAGGAAGGGCAGACTGAAACAGCACAAAGCCACATTTGATAAAGAAGCAGCAGTCACTCGTTTAGCACAAGGGGGATGTTTGTCATGTCGTGGACTGACGGTGGCCTGTCTGAAGTGGATGGTGAGAGTGTGTGTCATACTGGAGGACAACACAGGTGTGCTGTGAGCCTTGGTGAGACTGTGGTGACACTGAGGTCCTGCTCTGAGTCTCAGATCCCTTCCCCGATGTCAGGGGCTGATTTTTGTGCTTTCTCAGCTCAACCTTTTGGCCAAAAGCAGATGAACTAGGGCCATGGGGCTTTAATCCATGATATCCTCATCTTCATCATTGCCCACATTTTCCTCCTTAGGATCAGAGGAGCCTTTACTGGATGTTAAGCTCTAGCTAAACCAGAGTTAATCCTTCTTTCTCCTTCTGCTATTAGATGAGTCTTTCAACTATCAGACATGAAAAAAGCTATGCATCATTTAAGACCCAGGACAGGGTACACTGGACACCAGTAACACAGGCAATCATCAAAAACTGAAGGACTATTCATCATTGTAACAGGTCTTCCAAAGCAAGGGCCTACATTATGAAACCCAGTCAGTAAAACATAATCAGAATCCACATGGGTCTATTTTAAAAAGTCAGATTCTTATACTTTTCTCCTCCCTAGTCCCAAATTATTCTACGTACAAGTATAAGTCAACAGGAAGTATTTGCTATAGTGAAACTTCCACATTCACTGGCTACTAAATTTTTGTCTGCAGTGTAAGTTGGGGGTTGATGGATCCAGCAATCACTTCAATCTCAAGTAGCAGCTAGGTCTGCGAAAACATGCAGAAGAGTTTTGTGTTGCCCTAAGTGGTAGAAAAAAACCACAGGGAGTCAGGTATGATAGAATGAAGAGAGGGGATCATATTAGCCTTTTACAGAGTGTCGAAGTAGAATAATAGAACAACATTAGTTATAGCTAAAGGGATAGGAAGGAGTGTTGAAGAAGCAGAACGTTTACCTTGTTCCAAAATCTTGGGCAGAAGCTGTCCATCTCTGAAGTCAGTAGTTTCTGAAGGATCCCTGGGAATCTTCAATTTAAGGAGTTAAAGGTGATCTAGATGGACTAGCTATCCAAGAGTTAGGAGGAATGATGTTTATTTTTTCAGTTGGGAAACATGAACCCAAGGATGAACCCTGGAAGTTTTCCTGCTGTGTCAGTTGTTAATGAAGGAAGAGAGAAAAACATGGTTCAGTCATTCAGCAAGTGTTTACCCAGTGCCAGGTATAGGCTGTTTTTAGTGGAGATAACTCAGTGAACAAGGCAGACTAATCCCTGCTCTTGGGAAGTTTATATTCTGGTGAATGAGACCTACATAAATAATTAAACTACTAGCAACCAAGTACCATGAAGTGCTGTGTAGAAAATATAGCATCATAAGAGAGTGACTGGTTATTTTACACTGGGTGGTTGGGGGAAGTGTCTCTGAGGAGGCAACATTTAATCTGAAACCATAGTGACAAGAAAAGTTCAGGCTTGCAGAGATTTATGGGAAAGGGTTTTAGGCAGAGCAATGTGTGCAAGGGCAAACTTAACACCTCAAGGTGACTAAGAGGAGGCCAAAGAGGCAGAGCTTAACACATGTAACAAGAGATGGGTCAGATCAGATGCAGAGTCTGCCAGGGCTCATCGGCCTAGTTGGCCCTAATGTGGAGTTTGGACTTTGTTCTAAGTGTAGTGGAAAGCCCTTGGAGGATCTTAAACATGGTAATATATAAGGCATGCTTTACTTTCAAAAAGATGCCTCTACCTGGATAAAAATGGGTGATAAGCAAGCAAGAGTAGAAACAGAGAGACAAGTCAAATGGCTGTTGCAAAGCCAGCTGTAGTGATACACACCTGTAGTCCCATCTACTGGGAGGTGAAGCAAGAGAATCACTCAAGCCTAAGAGTTTAAGACCAGCCTGGACAGTATCACAAGACCCCATCTCTGGAAAGAGTGCTGTTGCAAAACTGCAGGAGAGAGTTGAAGATGGCTTGACTAGGGAAGTAGCAGTAGAGATGGAGAAAGTAAATGGTAGATTCAGGGTAAATTTTGGAAATAGAGCCAATGGGACTTGGGGGATTGGATGTGGATGGGGAGGCATTAAGGATGATCCCTAATTTGGAACCCATGTACTTAAAGGAAAATAGTACCATTTCCTAAGCTTGTGGAAACTGAAGAAGGACCATGTCTAGAAGAAAGTTGAGTTGGGAATCAGGAGTTCTGTCTTGAGCATGACTTAGGAAAGGTGATGCATAAAAATTTTCTGATATTTGAAATCAGGCCAAACTTAGGATCCATTGGGAAGACCACCTTTGGGCTGGAGGAATGAGGGTTTGGATTCAATATGGAGGAAGTGGAGACAGAAGGATCTGGTCCAAGATGCTAAAGAAGGGTCTGGCTTAAAATGAGAAACACTACTTTTCCAGAGAAACCCTGCCTCTTCCATGAAGTACCAGTTGTGTCCTCATCCTACTGAGTCAGGATTTGTGGAAAATTGGGAAAATAACAGTGCCTGATGGTGACAACTGATTTTAGTCCAGAAGGTCCCCAGAGTGTCCCTGTGGAGTAAGGCAGGGAGATGGAGGTATCAGGTGTGGGAAGGACCTCACTTTCAGGATGAACAGGATGGCAACCCTCTGTCTCTTCAGGAACTGGAGCTCTGCTATCGAAGCCCTGAAGAACCCCAGCTGTTCTCTGAGATCTACTTTGAAGTCTTGGGGTCAGGGATCAGACTGCAAATAAGAGACAAGAGGGATGAGACTGTGGTATGGGAGGCCTTAGTGAGACAAGGTAAAATCAGGATAAGTTCAGGGAGCCCAACGGTGTGGGGAGAAAGTAAGTCATTGAGTATGTGTGTGTGTATGTGTGTGTGTGTGTGTGTAACAGTGAGCATTATGGTAACATTTATTTTTAAGACAAAGTCCCACTCTGTTGCCTAGGATAGAGTGCTGTGGCATCAGCCTATTCACAGCAACCTCAAACCACTGGATTCAAGGGACCCTCCTGCCTCAGCCTCTGGAGTAGCTGGGACTACAAGTGCCCACCACCACACCTGGCTAATTTTTCTGTTTTTTATTAGAGATGGGGTCTTGCTCTTGCTCAGACTGGTCCTGAACTCCTAAGCTCAAGGTTTCCTCATGCCTCAGCCTCATGGAGTGCTAGGGCTATAGGTATGAGCCCTAGTGCCCAGCCCATTACCACAATTGATTGATGACAAGAAATAGCCCAGGGAAGTTAGATGACTTTTTCAAGTGCCATAACAATCGTGATAAGAATTTAAACTCAAGTCAATCTGTCTCTCTAAGCCCCACATTCTCTAATATGTACCATGGTGTCTCTACCTTGCCCCTGACTTAGCAGATCTTGACATCCATAAAGCTTTTGGCAAAGTTTCGCATGATAGATTGGATGAGGGATACAAAGGACTAAGAACTGGATAACCGGTTACATGGTTATATGTGGATTAAGCCAATTTTGGCAATAGCAAATACTTTCCCCTGGATCATTTAATATTTTCCAACTAGTCAAGAGGGAATCAAATAATAAACTTTCAGTGATGGAGAAATCTCATAGCCTTAATCCAGCATCTCCATGCTAAGAACCAAAATCCCCCAAATAGTCCTTCTAGGGACAGTCAGCCATCAAAAAATGGAGTTGCTGGGCGGCGTCTATGGCTCATCAAAAAGGGTGCCAGTCCCATATACCAAAGGTGGCGGGTTCAAACCCACCCTTGGCCGAACTGCAAAACAGAAAAATAGTAGGGCATTGTGGTGGGTGCCTGTAGTTCTAGCTACTTGAAAGGCCGAGGCAAGAGAATCGCCTAAGCCCAGGAGTTGGAGGATGCTGTGAGCTGTGATGCCATAGCACTCTACCAAGGGTGATAAAGTGAGACTCTGTCTCTGAAAAAAAAAAAATGGGCCTGGAGCCTGTGGCTCAATGGACTAAGGCACCAGCCACGTACACCTGAGCTGGTGGGTTTGAATCCAGCCCGGGCCCACCAAACAACAATGACAGCTGCAACCAAAAAATGGCCAGGCATTGTGGCAGGCGCCTGTACTCCCAGCTACTTGGGAGGTGGAGGCAGGAGACTCACTTGAGCCCAGGAATTGGAGGTTGCTGTGAGCTGTGATGCAACGGCACTCTATCTTGAGGCTCTGTCTCAAAAAAAAAAAAAATGGAGTTGCCTTCTGAGCTCTCCAGGCTATACACTGTGGTGGAAAGAGGGCAGGCTTTACCCAGTCTTGGCCTGTGTGCAGGCACAGATGGAGAACTAATCAGCCCAGCTTCATGCCTGGGGTTGAATCCCACTCTGGCACTGACTTGGTGAGTGATCTTGGGAAAATTACTTAATTTGTTTGAGCTTCATATTCCTCATCTGTAAAGTGAGGATCATAATGACTAACTTGTCATCATGAAA
>CAUYON010022748.1:0-10511 GCA_963573935.1 Arctocebus calabarensis | reverse complement strand
CACTCCACCCAGGGCAACAGCTTGAAGCTCTGTCTCAAAAAAAAAAAAAAATACCCAAAACAGAAAAACCAAGAAGTAGTGATTTAAGCATATATTTTTTTTAATTTTTTTTTTTGAGACAGAGTCTCACTATGTTGCCCTTGGTAGAGTGCTGTGGCATCACAGCTCACAGCAACCTCCAGCTCTTGGGCTTAATCGGTTCTCTTATCTCAGCCTGCCAATTAGCTGGGATTATAGGCACCTGCCACAACACCCCAGCTATTTTTTTTGTTGCAGTTGTCCTTGTTGTTCAGCTGGCCCAGGCTGGGTTTGAACCTGCCAGTCTTGGTGTGTATGGCTGGCACCCTACCCACTGATCTATGGGCACCACTCTGATTTAAGCATATTATTAGGATATGCAAAGATAAATATTACAAGAACCATCTGAAAGAATTGAAAGTGGTTGCCTCTTGGGAAGCAAAATAGTAAGGGATGAAGAAATTGCTGTAGCAACATCTAAGAGAATTTTGTGATTCTTTATGTGCCTGTGTAACTTTCATAAAAACTGGAAGACCAAACAAAAGTGAAATAAAATCAATTAGAGATGAATAAAGTTCTTCCAAAGTCAGTAAGTAGGATGATCACATGTCCCTGTTTTCCAGAAATATTCCCAACTTTCATCTAATAACACCCCCATTTACTTTCTTTTTCTTGCTCTGTCACCTGGGCTAGAGTGCTGTGGCATCACAGCTCACAGCAACCTCAGTCTCCTGGGCCCAAGTGATCCTCCTACCTCAGTCTCCTAAGTGGCTAGGATTACAGACATTCACCACTATGCCCAGCTAAGTTTTCTATTTTTAGTAAAGATGGGGTCTCACTCTTGCTCAGCTGGTCTCAAACTCCTAAGCTCAGGCAATCCACCTGCCTCAGCCTCCCAGAGTGCTAGGATTATAAGTGTGAGCCACCATGCCCAACCCCATTTACTTTCAAAATGTGCCTGTTTGGCTAATTTTGTAATGGACACTTAAGGCGGACACCTCCCAAATGTACTGACCAACCTTAACATCACTTTGACCTCAGACAAAGTATCCTCCTGGTGTGATCCAATAGGAAGCACCTGGTACCGCTTATGAACTATCCTTGCAAAAAGAAAAAAGAAAAAAAAAAAAAAAAAGAAAGATCTTGATCTAATCAAGTCTCCAGGTCAGACTTTCCCAGCTCAGTGCCATGGACATTTTAGGGACATAATGCACAGCAGGGTGTTCAGCAGCATCCCGCCTGTGCCCACTGGATGCCAGTAGCACCTCACCCCCAGATGAGACAACCAAAAGTGTCTCCAGACATTGCCAAATGTCCCCCTGGGAGGTGAGAGGAGCAAAATCACTCCCAGCTGAGAGCCTCTGCTGTACATCATAAGCACCAATTTAGAGGAAACAATGAAGAAATTTGTGAAAGGACACCAGTGGAATACGACCAGCCAAATTCAGAATGTGGGACGTACTCAAGAACAGATGACCCAGTTTCTTCAACAAACACATGGCCCGGGAAGCTATGGAGGGAGGAACCATGAGAGTTTAAAACACTTATTTAAAAAAAAAAAAAACAACTCAATCAGTGGGATGTGTGGACCCTGTTTGGATCCTGATTTAAACAAACTACAAAGAGACATTTTTGATACAATTGAAGTACAAACTATGTGTAATGACACTAAAAAATATTGTTAATTTTGTGGGTATGACAATGGTAACTATGGCTACATTATTTTTTAAAGCTTTCCTTTACAGATACCTATTACTGTATTAACTGATAGAGTGCTACGGCATCTTTCTGGTTGCAAAGGAGGAAGGTGAGGAGAGATAAACCATCCTCCAAACAGCAATGATTATCGAAATTGAGTGACGGTAACATGAGTGTTCATCAGATCCTTCTCTCAACTTTTGTGTATGTTTGAAATTCTCCATCATGAAAACTTAAATGGAAGAGAGGAAACCCCAAGGAATTAACAAAGCAGGGCTCAATGGGAAAAAAGGGGCTCCCAGAGATCAAGGAAATATTGCTGGCTCTGCCACCAACAGGTCTGCTCATTTTAAGCAGGGAATCCATCTCTCTGGGCTACAGAAGAAGGATCTTGAAATAAGATAGTTCCGTGGTCCTTTCCAGGTGATATGTGCAATGATTCTATAGCACTATCTGGAAAAGTGAGTTGAGTAGCAGCCTTGAGAACCCAGCACTTCAAAAGCCTGAGTTTGTAGTGGAGACGCTGGTGGTGAGTTTTGGCCCATCCTCAGCCCCGACTAGTCTAGATGTAGCAAGATTAACTGCATCAGAACATTCCGAATTAGAAAGCGCCCGCAGAATAAAGCTTGCGTCAAACCTCTCTTGAAGCAGCTGTGGCTGCAGTTTGAGTAAGTTGTCAGGAAAGTGTGAATTACAAGTCAGTATTACAAAAGGGTTTATTTTCAGCCTTTCCAAAAAACAGTGAGAAAGAGGAAGGCATGCATAATAAAGCAGCCGGGCATCTGAGGCAAAAGTTCGATTTTGCTCATCCTTTCCTCCCACCTTCCCAAATACCTGATCCACAGGTGTTCCTTTCCTGCCAAGCTATAACCACCAACCGGAAGAGGGCAGGTGGAAAGAGACAGAGGAGAGAGGTACCATTCCTAGGTGCAGCTGCAGAGCTCTGTGTGGCAAAGGGACAGCAGAGTCCTGATCTCCCGATGCCCCTGCCAAGTCCTGCTGCAATGAAATGACAAGTTTGGGACCAATTGCCAGATGCCACAGAGCAAACCCTATTTCGGAGAGCTCCCTGAAACGCCCTCAAAAAGAGCAGCCAGAAGATCTCTGCCCTTGCTTTGAAGAATGCAGAGACCTTCGTTGCCACCATGTCTGGGGCATCCCCTACCCCTCTACCCCCATCCTGGGCCTAACTAAAACTTCAGCCAATCTTCCAGCTGCCCTCGAGGGTGACCTTCTGCAAACCTGCCTGAGCCACTTACTCTCTCTTTAAGATATTTTCACACTTCCCCATTGCCATAGGAATAAAATCTTATGCATAGGACTTCTAGTAGAGGCAGTGAATAGTAATGATTTAAAAGCATTCTTGGGCCAGGTGGTGGCTCATGCCTGTAATCCTAGCATTCTAGGAGATCAAGGTTGGAGGATCCCTTGAAATCAGGAGTTGGAGACCAGCCTGAGCAAGAACAAGACTCTATCTCTACTAAAAATAGAAAAATTAGTTAGGCTTGGTGATATGAGCCTGTAGTCCCAGCTACTGGGGAGGCTGAGGCAGGAGGATCACTGTAGCCCAGGAGCTTGAGGTTGCTGTGAACTATCTTGATGCCACTACGCTCTACGCAGGGCAAGAGCGCAAGACTATGTCTCAAAAAAGTAAAACAAAATAAAACAAAATCCTTGGAAATCACAGAGATGCAAACCTCCTTTGGATAAACCTGGAATGAATTTCTTTATTCTATTCATTTGCCAGATCTAGCCTGCCTCTCCAGTCTTTCCAGACTCTTAAGTTATCAGACAGCAGGCCCCTCTCTGCAGAAGAATACGCAGTGTGGAATACACAGCTCCAAACAGTGAGCACCCCCTCCCCAGACTGAACGGATTCAAGGAATGGAGAAGCCCCAGGAGGGATACAGGGTGTATTCCAAAAGTCTTGTCCACCTGAGACAACAGTCAAAGCAGTTCAGCAGGCTGCCCAGAGGCCAGTGGCAGAGGCAAACAAAAACCTTGAGGGTAGAGCGTGGCAGAGAGTCAACAGGAGGTAGATCAGTTCAATCCTGAAAATGAGGTATGAATGCCTGAGGGGCTTGAAAAAAAAAAGTTTAATTATACAAGTACCACATGAGAAAATTCTCTTGTGACTTACTTTCAGATCATGATACTTTATGTGTTAGAATGTATTTAATTGTAACAGAATGTCCAGCTAGCAGTGGTTTAACGAACAAAGACATTTAAATATCATAGGTAACAAGAAGTTTAGAGAAAAATAGTTGCTGCTTCTAAACAACAAGATGTCAAGATGCTGGGCTAATGTCTTTACATTTCTCCTGGTTGTTCCCTCATGGTTACAAGACGGTTGCCATAGGTCCAAGCATCACATTTTCTTTCTTTCTTTCTTTGAGACAGAGCCTCAAGCTGTCACCCTAGATAGAGTGCTGTGACATCACAGCTCACAGCAACCTCCAACTCCCAGGCTCAAGCGAGTCTCTTGCCTCCGCCTCCCAAGTAACTGGGACTACAGGTGCCCACCACACGCCCGGCCATTTTTTGGTTGCAGCCATCATTGGTGTTTGGCCGCCCAGGCTGGTTTGGAACCCGCCAGCTCAGTTGTACATGGCTGGTGCCTTAGCCCTATTGAGCCACAGGCACCAAGCCCAAGCATCGCATTTTCAAACCACACGTCCCAAGGCAGAATGGAAAAGCATCCATTCTTCATCCACTCTTCATCTCCTATGCTCTTTTGGGGCTTTTTGTTGTTTTTTTTTTTTTTGAGACGGAGCCTCAAGCTGTCACCCTGGATAGAGTGCCGTGGCATCACAGCTCACAGCAACCTCCAAATCCTGGGCTCAAGCGAGTCTCTTGCCTCTGCCTCCCAAGTAGCTGGGACTACAGGCGCCCACCATGATGCCCGGCCTTTTTTTGGTTGCAGCCGTCATTGTTGTTTGGCGGGCCTGGGCTGGATTCGAACCCACCAGCTCAGTTGTACGTGGCTGGCGCCTTAGCCCGTTCAGCCACAGGCGCCAAGCCGCCCTATGCTCTTTTGTAAAAGTCACCAGCAGACTAGATCATAAGTCTACCCCTAGACAAATTAGAAGCAAAAAGGAGTGGTATAAGCATATTCAGCCTAGACCAACCATAGTTTAACACCTGGACCTAGCTTCCCCACAGTGCTACCATTGATATCTAACAAAATTTGAGTTGTTAGCATTGAAGAAGGAGATGGACGGGGGCTGGTAATTATTAGGCAATTATTAATATCTATCACAACTGAGGTCTCCTTTGAACACCACCCTCCAATCTTGAGCCTCAGCAAACCACTACTACCGGTTTGATGTGTGAATTCCAGAGTTTACATACATGTGCATGTATAGATACACAAAATACCATAATAGACAGGGGGCAATTATTAGGGGTGTGTGTGTGATAAACATGTCACCCACTCCATGCGCCTTTCTGCAATTTGCTTCACCACTCAATGCTAGGTCTCAGAAATCTATCCGTATCAATTCTTACTAATCTATTCTACCTTTTCGACTGCTGCACAGTCTTCTCTTGCATGGACACAACACAATTTATTAAGACACTTCCCTACTGATGGCTTCTTGGGTCGACCTTATGGCAGTTTCCAAACACTGCTGTGGATAAATGCACTGAGTATGCTCCCTTTACCCCTCCAGATCCATCCCTCTCTGCTCTGTGTCTGATTGCTGACACCACTGTAGATAATGTGAGCTGGCTCCCTTGCGCTCTGGCATCTGCTCAGGTGAAACCCATGTGAATAGCAGGCAATCAAAGGGAGAGAACCTGGAATATTTGTACCCTTGCTTCACTTCCTACTAAGCTGCAGGCTTCCTCTACCCAAGGCCGCCACCCCCTCTAGGGAGCCTCTCTACAGCTAAAGCTCTCAGCGAGTTCCAGTCTCTGCTACTATTTCATGCCCCAGGGGTGGTACCCCCTGCTGCTAACCTAAGGAACTTCACCATCCTGGATTGGTTTCTCTTGCTTTTTGTAAGTAGCCCTTTTTGTTAAACTCTCTTTGACTATACTGCTTGCTTTCTACTGGATTCTCACTGATCAGTGTTAATTCCATTCACTTAAAAGGATGAGAACCAGGACACCACAACCCTTCAATAGCAAGGCTCCATCCCCACCCCCTCCCGTTTGTCTCCCTGTCTCCCAGCATCACCCTCCATCCTTGGGCCTTGTAGAAGCAGCATCCCAGATGAGCCCCACCCCAGATCTACCTGGTCCCTAGGCCTGTGTTCTTATGCCACTCTATGGGCACACTAAGCCCCTATCCAAAGTGACCTGTCCTCAAGTGTGGAACTCACAGGGATATTTGATTGATTGCTAAATCAGAGCCAGAAAATGATCTGGGTTCTCACAGCACAGAAACAGGAAAATATGTGTGATCCCCAACTATAGGAATATCTCCCAGGGACATAATATACACCCAAAGGCCCACCCTCCCACCTCTTAGGGTTAATATCTTACCACACGCCTCCCTTAAAGTTCAACACTAACACAACACTAAGGATTCTACTTTAAGCCCCAGTATAAGTTTAGCAACCAGTCAACAAATTTCCAAAGCTTCCAGGATAACAGTTAAGAATACAGGTCTTTCAGGTAGCGCCTGTGGCTCAAAGGAGTAGGGCACCAGCCCCATATGCCAGAGGTGGGGTTCAAACCCAGCTCCGGCCAAAAACCACACACACACAAAAAAAAGAATACAGGCATTTCAGCAACCCGACTTCTGGGTATATAGCCAAAGGAGATGAAATCACCACCTTATAAAGATGTCTGCATGTCCATGTTCACTGCCACAGTATCCACAATAGCCAACAGATGGAAACAACATAAATGACCGTTGGCAGTCAAAAGGATAAAGAAAATGTAAGAGCTACACACACACACACAAAACAGTATTATCCGCCTTAAATAAAAAGAAGATACTACCACATGCCACAGTGGACCTGAAGGATAATGTGCCAACTGAATTAAGTCAGACGCAAAAAGAAAAATATTGCATGATCTCATTTATATATGAAATTCTTTTTTTTTTTTTTTTTGAGACAGAGTCTCATTTTGTTGCCCCCGGTAGAGTACTGTGGCATCATAGCCTCCAGCAACCTCAGCCTCCTGGGCTCAAGCAATTCTTCTGCCTCAGCCTCCCAAGTTGCTGGGACTAAAGGTGCCCGTCACAATGCCAGGCTATTTTTAGAGGCTGGGTCTCTCACTCTAGCTCAGGCTGGTCTCTAACTCATGAGCTCAGGCAATCCATCTGCCTTGACCTCCCAGAGTGCTGGGATTACAGGCGTGAGCCACCACACCCAGCCCCTATATATTCTTTTTTAAAAAATGCAAATATACTGAGATAGGAAATGGAGAGACATGGGTCAAAGGATACAAAATAACAGCTTATATAGGATCAACAAGTTTAGATAGCGAATTACAACTTCAGGACTAAGTTAATAAAACTGTACTGTATTTGTTAAATAAGTAGATTTCAGCTGCTCTTTTCACAAAAAAAGTTATGTGAGATGCCATCTATGTTAATCTGCTTCACTACAGTAACCACTTTACTGTCTAATGCCATATGTATCCCATAACATCATGTAGTAAATCTCAAATACACACAATAAGATGTATTTTACCAAGAGAATATGGACTAAAAAAGAGAGAGAGAGAGAATATGGGCTATGAAATCAGATAAATCAAGGTTCAAATTTTTATCCTACCACTCAACAGCTGAGAGACCTCAACTGCTCTGTGTCTATTTCCTGATTTGTAAAACTGACATGATAAAATTAAATTACCTTACAGAGTTGTCTCAAAGATTATGTAAGATAACGTGGCTAAAAGGTCTTACTACAGGGCCTAGTCCACAGAGAGGCTTCCGTGAAGGGTAGCAGATATGATTCCTCTACCCCTGAAGGCACCGGCCCTTCCCTCAGGGAGCCTGAAATCGACTCTAGAAAATAAGAAGAACTTCTCACAATAATGAACAGCACGCATTACCCTGTATTTTTTTTTTAATTTTTTTTTTTGAGATAGAGCCTTAAGCTGTCACCCTGGTTAGAGTGCTGTGGCATCACAGCTCACAGCAACCTCCAATTCCTGGGCTCAAGCGAGTCTCCTGCCTCTGCCTCCCAAGTAGCTGGGACTATAGGTGCCCACCACAATGCCAGGCCTTTTTTTGGTTGCAGCTGTCATTGTTGTTTGGCGAGCCCGGGCTGGATTCGAACCCGCCAGCTCAGGTGTACGAGGCTAGCGGCTAGCGCCTTAGCCCGCTTAGCCCGCCGTGCCTGACCCTGTATTTTTAAAAGGTGTTACATTCCATTGAATAGTGTTGGAATTATCCTTTCACATATCTGTCTTCTCATATTGCCTGTAGGGTTCTTGAGGCTTATTTTGTGTAATGTTCTCATTTGTATGACAATATACCCATTTTGCACATCCATTGCTCTTTGTATATCCACTGCTCAGCACACAGTAAGCATCCAAACAAATTTTTCAAAATACCCACGAAATATTCATATAGCATATTAGAGCAAACACTTAGTTCTTTGAAAGTGAAGCCTCACTTATTCTCACAATAATCCTGTCAGATAGCTACTATTCTTGTTAGAATCTAGATTTTTCAAAGTAAGCATCTTGTTCGAACCACAGAGTTTCTGTTGGGGCTGGCCTGGGACCCCATGCCTTTGACTGTAAGTACGGGACCTCTACCTATAAATGCCACAGAAGCCCACAAGCTGAAGCCGTCAACCTCCTGCCAAATGTCTTTTTCTGGCCTCAACTATGTTCTCTTTTTTGAACCTTTCTCTTTGCTGCTCTCTCTAGCTGAGACAGCTGGCTCCAGTTTTTCCTTTTAGCCAAAGGGAATCCAATTTATTAGGATTTCTTTTGAGGGAGACAGAGACTCTCCTGTTTATCCGAGCCCCTATCAGACATATAAATGTATAATATAGTCATTAAATTCTGAAAAACATGACACAGTCATAACCACACAGGCCATTAAAAAGTTCGTTACCTCCAGTGGGAGATATTCACCACACTCGCAGTCCTCTCCTCTAGGCAAGGTCAGGAGGGAACATGAGCTCTCTGTTTGGGGGAAATCTTGTCTTTTCCCCAGTAATCCTTCTAACCGTAGTTGCATTGCTAATAAGAGCTGATTTATTTGTATGCTTCCTAATGTATTGGAAAGCAATTGCAAAAAACACTGTAGGCTCTTTGATGGGAGGAAAAAAATTAAAGAATACTGAAACGTGTAAAGTAAAAAGAGAAAACTCTTGGCTCGGTGCCTGTGGCTCAAGAAGCTAGGGCGCCAGCCACATACACCTGAGCTGGTGGGTTCGAATCCAGCCCTGGCCCGCCAAAACAACAATGACGGCTGCAACCAAAAAATGGCTGGGCATTTTGGCAGGCACCTGTAGTCCCAGCTACTTGGGAGGTGGAGGCAGGAGACTCGCTTGAGCCCAGGAATTGGAGGTTGCTATGAGCAGTGATGCCACTGTACTCTACCCAGGGTGACAGCTTGAGGCTCTGTCTCCAAAAAAGAAAACTCTCAAAAGAATGAGAAGACACGCCAAAGACTGGGACAAATTATTTGCAAAAGACATATCTGATAAAGGACTGTTCTCCGAAACATAAAAGAACTCTCAAAACTCAACAAGAAAATAATGAGCAACCCAATGTTGCCAAATGACCTAAACAAACACCTCAACAAAGAAGATACCAGGTGGAAAATAAACATAAGAAAAGATGCTCAATGATAAGTATATTAGGAAATTGCAAATTAAAATGAGACACCACTACCCACCTGTTAGAATGGTCAAAAACCAAAACACTAACAACGCCAAATGCTGGCAAGGATGTGGAGCCATAGGCACTCTTGCACGTTGAGTGTGGGAATGCAAAATGGGGCCGCCACGGAAAGGACAATTGGACAGTCTCTTACAAAACTCAACGTACTCTTCCTATGTGATCCAGCAATCGTGCTCCTTGGTATTTACCCAAATGAGTTGGGAACATGTCCACACAAAAACTTGCACATGAGTGTCTGTACCAATTTTATTCATAATTGCCAAAACTTGACGCAACCAAGACAACCTTCAGTAGCTGACTAGATAAAGTATAGTACACTCAAACAACAGAATGCTCCTCAGCACCTCCAAGCCATGAGAAGAGGAACCTTAAACACAAAATCAGTAAGTGAAAGAAGCCAAAACATCTACATACCATGTGATTCCAACTATAAGACATTCTAGAAAAGGCAAAACTATCCACAGACTAAAAAAATCAGGGTTGCCAGGAGTTAGGGGTGTGGGAGGAATGACTAGGCAGAGAAAGGGGGCTTTGGGGACCAGCAAGACTGCTCTGTCTGACACTGAAATGGTAGATGGCTGTCATTCTACATTTGTCTACACCGCAGAATGTCAGCAGCAAGAGTGAGCCGTGGTGTGGACTGTGGGAGCTTAGGGTTTGTCAGTGCAAGCCCATCAGTGGGAACCATTGTACACGCTGGCGTGGGCTATGTGTATGTGGACACAGGAGGTATATGGGAAAGCTCAATTTTGCTATGAACCTAAATCTGCTCTTTAAAAGTCTTTTTTCAGCCAGGTGCGGTGGCTCACTCCTGTAATCTTAGCACTCTGGAAGACAAAGGTGGTGGATTGTTTGAGCTCATGAGTTCAAGACCAGCCTGAGCAGAGGTCAGACACTGTCTCTACTAAAAATAGAAAAACAGGCAAGAGGATCACTTGAGCTAGATTGGAGGTTGCTGTGAGCTATAACACCAC